>VYZU01028783.1:0-16275 GCA_013401355.1 Ceyx cyanopectus | reverse complement strand
TTTTTTTTTTAATAGGAAAGGGAAGGAAACTGTATTTTCTATACACGTCTCCTGGGTAAATCTCTCCCTATGTTTCCTGTAGGCTGGTCATTGGCTTTATCCCCACTAAGATATGAAGGATTATTTGAGCCAAATTCTATCTAGGGAGCTCATTAAGATCACTGACCTGTGTTCTCTATTTGAATAATGAACTAAGAATAAACTTTGGCCTCCTTTCTTAGTCTGTCACCCCCTTACAGAAAACTGCATGCCATATTAGACATACATTATAGGTTTAGTTATTGCCTTTTGTAAATTGGCAAGTGTTCTTCAATATTTGATTTTAATTATTTTTGTCCAGAAGAATCCTCTTGTCTTCTGATCTGGATGTTTTCCTTTTTTTTTTCTTTTTTTCTTTTTCCCTATTCAGTCACTACTCATGATACCAAATGGCAGCTGCAAAGGGAAACTCTTGGGCAGTCCTTTAAGTCCTAGCTGAAGTATGTACAAGAAAGGATTGAGGGACATTGTTCTGAGACTAACAGTTCAACTGCTTCACTGCTTTGTCCTCAGCATCTTTTTAACTATGGCTGTTAATAATATCCAAAACCCAGACTAATAAAACAAGAGGCCTGGGAGAGAACTTGTCAACTTTATTATCCTATCTTGCTAATTTCTCAATCATTTAATTTTGCTGGCATGATTTAAATTGTTGGTTGGGTTTTAGAGACTCATATCTTCTAAAGTCCTTTGAATTCCCCTGCAGAAAAGCAGGTACCCAAGGGTAGGTCATCCACAGTTACTAAATTTGCTTAGAAAACATTGCAGAAGAGTCCAAACTCTAATATGTTACAAGCTCTAGTGGTTCGTTCATCCATTTACATTGCTTTTTTGTGGGCTCACATCAGCACAAGTAAGAACACTTCCTTTGACCTATGCAGTTTATGTAAATTTTTTTTTTGGTTATAAAACTAAACTGAGCACAAGTCAACTTTTAAGAATTAAATCCTACAACTAACCATGTACAAATCCTTAGTAAAGGTTTTGGCTTTATTGTTCATGCCTTTATAACCCACAGAGGAGTACCTGCACACTCATACACACAATTTAAAAAAAAATTAATGAACATTAATTGAAACATTGAAATTCCTGCCCTTTGGAAACATTATTATACTAAGCTGAAGCAAGTACTTACAACTTAATAAATTTGCACAAAAATGGAAATTTCTTATAATTTCTGTAAAGGATTGCCAATAGTTTCTTTAGGAGAAGTGAGAATGGATAACTACCTATGCTTCTTTTTCTTTGATAAATTTGACATACATGCTCAATTTGCCTGAAATTCAGCTAATACTGAAATACACATTTTGTGAGGGTCTCTATTTTGGCTTTGTCATTAAAAGGCCAGACCCTCTGGTTTCCCTAAAAGCTAAAATTTTCTGTCCAAATTGCATTTCTAGTGCTACATATAGCAGTAGAATCACATGAGTATTCAACACAGCATATCATTCACTCCAAGCAAATAGCATGATATTTCTTGGGAGATGCAGTCCTCCAAAGGACTCTGGGCTCACAGTAGAGAAAACAGAGTTGTGAAGTAAAACTCCCACAAGGTCATGTTCAAATGAGGAAACTAAGCTGAATACCATGGTGAATCTAGACAAAAATTAATTATTTTTTATAAATAAAAAGGAAAACCCAGTTTTTCTGGACTTGAGTTGCAATTCATTTTGATTGCAACACTTTTGTTTTGAATCATTCCCATTGTGATTTTGAGAATTCTTCTCTTTGGAAAATCAGTTTGGTGGAAATTGCTGTTCTTTGGGAAACTTGCATCAGCATACATCTCTTCCACCAAGTCTGTTGGTAGATACTTCCTCCACCCTGGCAAGGACAAGCACAATCCCGCATCTTTGGTAAATCAACAGAGGGCAGGGGAAAAGGAGCCAGAGGATGTTAGCTTCTATAACCAAATGTCACCAGTAAAAGTATGAAGGGTTGTTAGTCATCCAGAATGACTTCTCCTTCCCACCCTCTCTCTGCCAGCCCTATGTCTTTTCTGCTGACCGATAACTGCAATCCCAAATGTTATCTTACTCTGCAGCACATTAGCAGGAGTTACACTGACGTAAGGGAAGGATACTCTTGTATAAAAAGCAGGGAAACTGAAACCAAAGAGATTCAGAGAAAGAAGAACCTAGTGTGCTTGCTCTGCTACAGAGCAACAAGCTGCAGTTGCAGTAGACATATATTCATATTTTAGCCAGAATTTAAGCTTCCTGTTGCAGCTCAGTGGTGGTCTTTAGGCCAGATTCTCAGTTGGTACAAAACAGAGTAGCTTCTGCTGGTTACACTGTTTGAAATAAGTGTCGTCTCTCCTTTGTCATTCATTGCACTTGTTCCTGTTATGTATTATTCCCCCAAAGCATCAGACATTCCCCTATATGCGACCCATAAGGTGTCCTGTCCTTGTCCAGCCCACCAAGTCAAGAGCTTGGGAAGTGAATAAAACTGACTGTGAAAATGGATTTTGTAGGTCACAGGGGAAAGAAAAAAGAAGGGGGGGGGGGAGGATGTTTGATGGAGGACACTTCAGTTTTCATTGGTTCTTCTGGCAACCTTCTTCTCCTACACATCATCATCATCAGAGAGACAAAACCCAGGCTCCATGTTGCGTACACAAGAAAGGGAGACTTCCCTTGTGCTTTGCTGTGCTGTGGGCTGTAAATTTCTGAAGAGCTCTGCTATAATCTTTTATAGTTTGCAATCCCACCCTTCAGCTTAATGAAATGGAATGGTACAAATGCTCTCTGGACATTTCACTGCTGACAGTTACCCAAGGTTTGCTTCAGCTGTTACAATATGGCTATTTTATTGTCTTTTTTATATTATTATTTCTCTTGTACAATTTCATGACTAACTATGTGTAAAATGGAAGGAATTTGACCATCCTTTCTTCATTCAGTTGGACACAAAATGGACTGGTTTCTTTAACTCGCTTTGCAGCTGGCAGGACTTGCTTTCTGTTTTCTTTTAAATGTCAGAAAAAGTTAAATAGGCTCTTCAAATCTGTAATAGATTTTTAAGATCTCTAGGGGTAAAGCCTTCACAAAAGAAACAGTTTATACTAGTTCAAACAACAAACTCAGTTTCAGAACCTGGAAGGCAAGAAAAATAAGCTTGAAACATGTTTCATGTAAAAATAACATATTTTTTAACCCAATCTCCTAATATAATGAAAAAGTAGACTTGCCTCTCTTGGACTGTCTTTTTTTTTTTTTTTATGGGGGTGGGGGATAAAAAAATTTTTTTTTTTTAATATTTAATTTCATTTTAAAAAATATTATTTATATTAAAGTTATATATTACGGCTTGGAAATACACATGCAGAAAAGGAAGCTGGACATCATAAAGTGATTCCCACTGTTTTTCTGTGTTTGGCTGGTTATCATGCTGTGCTGCAGGGCTTGCAAAGAGAACCAGACCCTAGCTATCCTGCCACATCTCTCCTTGCTTGAAACAGAAAGTAAATGCAAACGCTGGGTCTGAAAAGCCTAAAGGAAAGTTGGCGAAGGCTTTCACAAGTTGCTGAAAAATTCAGCATTCCTCATACCAGAGAAATGCCACCATCCCAGCTCAGCATTTGCCTGGCAGATAGATTCCATAACTTGGGAAAAGGGCAGGAGAGAAGACAGTAAAGAAGTGCTTGGCTCCACAGGGCTACATCTTGGACAAATAATTTCAAGATATTTTTATTTTAAAATCTGTAAGATTGTACAGGACTGAGTGAGGATATACAGAGATTTCAAAGAGGGTTTTTGTGTTAAATGACTAAGGTCCAAACAGACCACAGTAGCGTACAATATTATTAAACACTAAATTCCTGCTGATTCAGAAATAGCCTTCCTTGTGCTATGGCCAGCTACATGCAAGGACCTTACAAATTCAGGGTGAACATAGGTTTAAGCTTCTTTGTATGCAGGTTCTTTTGTTTCTTACTGGTAGTAAGAAACAAAAAAATGATTTTTTTTCCTGAGGAAAAAGGCAAATTTTGGCCAGCCAGGTGGAACTACTTGTGCAAATCAGTAACAAGTCTGGATTTTATGCACATTTTCCAGGGCACTTTGGATCACACAGAGCTTCAGAATATGGCAGGTATCTCACGATTCAATGCTTGTCTAGCTGCAAGTGTACACCAAAGCAGATGCTCTGCTTCTGTTTCAGGTTTCCTGCTGCATATGGAAAAGTTGAGGTGAGACATTAAAACCAGAGAATTCCTTGATGCCATCATAGATAACTCATGTTACTGATAGCTGGTAACTCCTGTCTGCTCTATCATCACCTAGCTACGAAGGAGCCAAGCCCCATGTCTGAGCTCCAGAGAGAAGCTGGGGCAGCAAGCAGTGGAGGCGAGAGCAGGGTTGTCTGAGCAGAGAGCGATCGTGTTACCGCAGAGCTAAGCCACTCACCTCAGCACTCTCACTGGTGCCAGGATCTTTTCCCAAAGCTCCCTCACTTTGAGAAAAATGTGAAAAGTGGTTTAATTCAACTCAGGCCTGTTAACACTTAGGACAGCAGTGACCAGAAACAGGGTCCATTAACAGTCCTGATATTTAACACATCCATTCACTTGTGAGTAGAGGGTTCCCTGTCCATATGATTAATGTCATCTCAACATATTCCATTAACAAAAAATATTAAAGCACTTTGATTTTTTTTTCCCCTATGTGACTGACAACATAAACACATTGTCAAAAGCACTGAACAGATGGTAAGGCACTTAGGAAAGTCTGCTACTTTTGAAGAAGTCACAGCCTTCAGCAAGTACTTAAATCACCACGAGTAGTAATTGAAAGAAGGCTGTCCTTCATTTCCAGAGTGAGATGGAATAAAACACAGTCACTCTTTGCATCTTTCATACAACATCGATTCTGCATTCCCATAATGATATGTAATTATAAGCCAGCCTCTTATCTGAAGTTGATGGTCTATCCCTAGAGAAAGACACAAGGAACAGAGGATTAATATCTTGTGAGAGAGTAGCAATTGCCACAGCATCAGCATTTGCTCTTGGATATTGTAGTTTGTCTTCTCCATCATTCTTTGCTGTGTGCTCAACTTGCATCTACCTTTTGTCTACACAGTAAGCCTTAAGTGTTCACCTGCCAGTATTCTTGGGGCTGGTTGTCTCAGTGATTAAACACTCTTTCTCATAATTTCCTAGAGATCATTACCAGTTACACCCTCCCTAGTGTCTTGTTTCACTTTTAGGTCTTTCAACAGCTTGAGTAATGAGTGTTGATCAACATCAACTTCACTCCCACAATATGAATTATTTATTTCAGCAGAGACATCTTACTATGAAGACAAAACTGCAGGGGACTTTGTCTTCCATTCTACTACCTGAGGAAGTCTCAGTACTTCTTGTTCTCCTTGACTTCCTATGGCATGGATTGCTTTGCTCTACAGCTGATATAGTTTGTATTATATCTAGGGCTAAAAGCTGAAAGGGTTTGCTAAAAACTGGAAGAGAATAATCTATCATGAGAAACCTGAAACAACCAGCTTCCCTCTTCTGTCATCTACTGTGTAAACTGAACTATTCTCATCTGTCAGGCTTTACCATCATTTCCTGAACTCATGCATCCAGAAATCTGTTTGCTCAATTTCTTCCAAATTAGATTCCTAAATGACTATTTTCAGCTCTGCTGTTCTAGGATGAGGCTCATTGTGGACTTCACTTTAATCAGTAGTGGGTATAAAATCCCTCCTGGTTGGTAGATGACACAAATATTGCTGGGGCAACAATTTATCATCAGAGCAATCAATAAATTCAAAGGAAATATTTCAGTAAAAGTTTCTGTGTAAGAGAAAGGCACTACATAATACCTACAGAAAGACTCATCCTCACCACAAATGTCTTAAGATACAACTTATTAAAAGGCTGTTCATTCCCATTATGAAGGCAAGCTAAATAAGGCTGCTGAGGTTGTAGGGTATATTGAAAGAGAAGTAATTACCTACCTAACAGATTATATCATTGCTTCTGCAGATGACATTCACCAACACCAACTTGTTGCACTCAGTTCTGAACCTACACCTGAGAAAGGATGAGAAGCCACAGAATTTGGCTCTGGAGAAATCCATTCAAATCCAACTCACCATTGGAGAGTTGAAGAGATCAGTCTGTTTAACTAATCATGAAAGCAAGTGGAGAGAAAACAGGTCACCTGATTACTCTATTAATTACCTTCCCAAGGAAAAAAATAGCAGTTGATAAATAAGTTTTTAATCCAGCAGATAAATTAAGAACAAGAATCAGTAGCTTGGAGTTGAATTAAAACTTAGCATATTATTAACTGGGAGGGGGAAGGGAGAATGATCATCTATTCGGAGTAATCTGCCTGCAGAAATAATGAACTCTCTGCCATAGCTTGTCTTCTATGAATAAGAACTGAGCTTCTCTCTAGAAAATGCATTCATACTGAACAGTGTAAATAGATTTTATTAGATGGTGATTAAGAGAAAAAAATGCATTAACTACACAGGTGGTCAAATCAGATAACTCTAATGGTCTGGCCTTGATTCAGAGAATTTAAAACTAAGATCTGCTTGATACTGACCAGAGCTATGTAAGATGTTTTAATTTCACAGTAGTAAAGTCACCTTCTGAAAAAATTACATTTGTCCTCTCCATCTTAGCTGTGGATAATCCCTGTGGGAAAAAAAATGTTTTAAAAGGTATTCATTGAAGGTTTGATTACCTGTGTATTGATTGACTTTCTAGTAGTTGACCAGGCTGAAACAAACCTTATGAAGTCATCTTCCTTGAATAATGTTTATATGCTCTGTTTTCTTCTTCCCAGGTGAAAAAAAAGAAGTCTGCAATGCACCGGGTCATCAGGTTCTGCTGTAATAGTCTTCACGGGGCTCTATCACACTGGACTGAACCTTTAATGACAGTACTTAATAATCTTTTTATCTGCTGCTAATAAGAAATTACTTTTTTGTTCTGTTCTTTTTTTGTTCTTTTTTTTATTTTATTTTTTTAGAAGAGAAAAAAGCAATACTAAATAAACAGCAATTTCAATGACATCTATCCAGACCATATTCTTTCGGCTGTCTTCTTTCCTTACCTACTTTTTCNGGAAAAGTTGTACGAAGTGATTGGCCTTCTCAATACGCTTGGGGTAAAATCACTGTGTTATCCTGGCTCATGGGTTTTTTTCTTCCACAGACACCCTTCTCTGTCAACATGCTAATAGCTTGGGAGAAGTCACATTGGATGCACTTGTCTTGGTCATCGGAAACTTTCTTTACATCCTTTGGAATTTCTAGAATGTTCATCCCAAGATATGTGTGAATGTCTCATCTCTAAAATCCTCAAAGCATTATTCATCACCTACTACTTTCCAAGGCATATGGGAGAAATAAAATGACGGATTTAACTGATGTTGTTCCTTCGTAATCCATCAGAACATTTTGAATCTGAGAGAGGATTTGTTTTCTTCAACAATTTCGTTTTTTCTGGTTGTTTTCCAAAAACTAGGCAATGTTGGATAATCATTAATTTTCCAAGCACATCAGTGCATGGTCAGACTGTGACCTGTCTCTCTGGAATAACTTGCAGGTTGCATTTTACAATTTTATCCAACAAGTGTTACACTGAAACATGTCTTCATTTGCACTTGTTTATGCACCATGATACAAAGATGAATCTAACCACACAAATCACTTTTGTGTTAACTATTCATAGCAGTCAAGCATAGATAAGTAGACTAGTAACCACCTGTTACTTCAGAAAGTTTGGCGCTAAGATCACTTCTGATACAGAAGAAAAACAAGTAATTATTTCTGAAACTCCAGTAGCTTACAGCCAGTAAGCCCGAACATCTGACCCTTTTTGTGACTGTCTAAAATTGTGTTTCAGAGACAGACAAGATGAAGTCTGCTGATCTCTTCTTGTATGTAAAAGTTGTTTGAAAGAAGAGTACATTTTACACACATTAGAAATTCACTATTATCCCCACCTAGCCATTAAATTTAAATTTTCTTTCAGCCAAATGTAGATCTTGGCATTCCTATAAATAGACAGTATCCTTTCTTTTGGTGAACTTCTTACAATTATCATCAGCTCTTTTGTTGTTGCTTTAGGTGTCTGGAGGAGCATGTTTCCAAAGAAATGAAGTTATTTTTATTTACTTATTTATTACTTTCTTTTTCTGGAAAGGTCAATGAGCCAATGTAAAATCAGTGTAGTTGATTTGTGAAGCAACTGTGAGATTTTGGCCCTGAAAGACATTGAGCGAGACTGAAAACACCACAGAAGTCTGCAGCCTCAGGTTTGAAAAATAAGAGCCGACAGTTGAGCTAGTAAAGAATTCAGTGCCATGCTTTAAAAGGTAAAATCAAATAATTCTATGTGCCATATAAAGTTGAAAGGGAAGCAGAGTCCAAAAGGGTTGGGTGACCAGTTTTGAAACACTGTTTGAATAAGATGGATGGATTGGAGCTTGCCGCACTTGGTTTGAGGCCAGGAATAATCTTTTCAAAGCTAGAAGTGCTTTTGATCTCTGCCTACTCCTCCTCATCACTGTGAATCTCCAGGGATACAACCCCACCATGCAATACAAGGGAAAGAAAATGTGCTTCAGAAAAGGGAGAGGAAAAAGGAGAAGGAAGCCAATGAAATAGTATCTGAGAACAACACCGCTGCTTGTAATGACACTGACCTGCTGGTGCCAGTGGAAGAGTTTTGTAATATTTTTCCAGGTCTGCTCTTGTTTTTGATACTAGGCTGTGGAGCTGGCTCTGTGACTATACCACCCTCTGCTCACCTCCAGGGGTATAGGGAATGGTTCCTATGGACCTGTGACTTGGGAGTAGACCCAAAATATTTTACAGGACACAAGTATATCAGGCAAAATTGAACCAAATTAATCTGATGTCAGTGGAAGAAGATGAACTGAGAAGCAGGGGTCTCTGCATTGCTGTCTCTATCCCACCTAGGAGGCTGCTGTGCTGGAGGTGTAATGAAATGGGTTTGTAGTGTGCAGCAAACCCAGGGAACAATTTAGGAAGAAATGAAGGGGAATAATCCATCAAATGAGTACAATAGAGGGCTCAAAGGGGCACATGGTATCATTTACAATGGAATTCACACAGCTGAGTTGGAATGACATCACAACTCTATTTTTTTTAAAGAATAAGTATTTTGCCTTTAAAGGACCATCAGACCTGTTAGCTGCATGGTGCTAACCATCTTAGCATTAATTTTGATTCATACTTAACTTTGAGAGAAGGTGTGTCCACGGAATTACTGAGGCTGCATATCTAAAGCAGATCTCTCCCTGGATGTCAGTTGTTGTAGCCCATAAATGCTAGGAAATTAGAAGATCCTGCTGGGAGCATACAGTCATTTCTGGATGCCTCTCTTCTTCTCTACAACTTAGATGCCACTAAGACTGAGACAGAATCACCACCTCCTGTTGGGTGGCATGACTTATGATGCATGGGAGATTTTAATAAGCTTTTTCTGTGAGTAATATAATCTCCTGGGACTGTGGATACAGGCTTGAGCCATGGAATAAATGTGGCTTTTTGGGCCTGCAGTTGTCCTGAGCAACATTCTCCACTCAAAACCGCACCCTGGTCTTGCTGGCGGGAGAGTATAAACAGTCAGCTGGAAACTTCCTCTGGTTTCTTCCTATCCAGTTTAGAAATCCCCAGTATGGAGGTGTCCAATGGCACCTCAGATTGTGACCACCACACAGAACATTTCTGAAAGTCACTGTGGTCACAGCTCCAAAGAAGCCTGTACACTGCTGGAATTCCTGCAGCCCTGCCAGGGAGCCAAGTGCTTGGGGGCTATGGGGCTGGGCAAACCCAGTGATGGGTCTCTCTCTTCTGAGTGGCTGAAGAGCCACCCATGCTCCACTCAGGCTCCACCTTCATATCAGTTCCTTTGCAAGGTTGTTCACTTTTGCTCATCACCCTGCCTCACATATACACTTACTTGTGTTATATATTTTTTTTCAGTGCCCAAGACAAACATGCATTGCTCAGTGTTCACTTCTCTGTGTGCACCCAGCCTCACAACTCTTATCAGTTCATCTTCACCTACTGTTTGTCAGATTATTAATTCTCCAGAAATTGTATTGCCTTGTGTTTGTTATTCTTTTATGTACAGAATAAAAATATAATATTTTTCTAAAAAACAAACTAATAAAGAATCAGTATGTGCAAAGGGAAATGGGGGAGAGTGAGAGAAAGAGAAGATAAAAGAAACCTTGTCTTTGTCCTTGAAGGCTTTTCTTTTAAAGGTTTTATTAGTTTGCTGACAATGTTAATTTACCAACATGTCCATCAACACCCAATCCTCTCCACAGTTCTTTTAGCAATTAAAATAAAACTAAATTCTAGTAAAACTCACAAGATGGACAGGGAAGTAAATTTCAGCTTGTCAAACTTTGTACAGATCAGTGATAGTGTAAAACAAAATGTCAAAGAACAACCTTCCCTCTCATGCTTCTTGTCAAAACCCACAACTTCCTGTTCTGCTTCCCCATCACCAATCTCACCTTAAAAATAAATGTAATAAAAAGGAAAATAAAATAAACCCCTTTCTAACCACTCTGTAGAATTAAAGCTTTGAAAACAAAACAATTCCATAAAATGATCCAACTGCAATTCAAAATAAGCTTGTCATACAGAGTAAGTTGGGTTACAATATTTGGAAAAACCACTGCATATGTTCCTACCCAAGGTCTGGGAAAGGGCAGCCACAAATTGTCTGATCACAAAGAAGGAATTTCCCCCTTAACTGGTTTGTGGCAATTGTACGTGAGGCTAAGTGACATTCAAATGAGATGAGCTGAACACAGCTTATTCCGAGAGATCCCTTCTCAATCTGCAGTTTGAGTAGAAGTAAAAAGGGGTTAAGGAAGAAGGAAGAGACAGCACCACACTTCAACTGAGATGGAAGTCCATATAGACACAAGCTGCTTTGGACCAGCACTGAACAGAAGGGAATCCTTAACAGATGTTTTCAAGTATCCTGATTATGCCTGATACGAACAGGATGCTCAGATATTAGCATGAAGAAGTTTCTCAACCCCTGCAATTCTGAAGAACTAAATCAACAGAAAAGTTCACAGTGCAAGGCCCATTTTCTGTGTTCTCAGATACAGAATGCACTATGTATCTTCAATCTGTCGTAGTGATGCAATGTGTCAAGGGTAGCTCAGCAGAAAACAGGAGATCCTGTTGGAGCCTGGTTGGCAACATCCATTATCTTTCAGATTCATTTGCCACATGGAAAAGAATAAAACACCATGCTGTCTTACAGATCTGCATGCAATCCCAGAAGCCTTCTCCTAGAGCTTGTGTAGGATCAACCTATAAAGCAGAAATGAAATCAAGTGAAACAAAAGCTGAGGAGAAGCATCATACGCATTGCATTTGGAATCCTTCAGTGTTTTGACTGCTAAATGGGAGGTGCTGTGATTAATCTGTGATTATGTGACTCACCATAATTATGTCTTGTTGAAATTGAATTTATTGAAGCATGAATCATTCTACCCAAATTGGAACTACCCAAAGTGGAACTGGGTGACTTAGTCTAGGTGATCCTGGCAGGGGGGTTGAACTAGATGATCTTCTAGGTCCCTTCCAATCCTTAACATTCTGTGATTCTGTGAACCTAACTGCTCCATTGCTGTAGCAGCCATTTAGGGTTTAGAGGAGAAGTCAATATGTGAAGATTTCACCTCTATTCAAGCAATAAAAAAATTCTGTCTTGTGCCTGAAAAATGGTAAAATTTGTCTCTGAAACAAGGAAGAAAATAATCCATCCTGTGAAGTTCTCTTTGAAGTGCTGGGAAATGTTCAGCCAACCTGACGGTGAAAAGCTTCCTTAGGCTGACAACGTATGTTAATGATTGATTTGGGTCTGTGAGGCTGCTGTCAGTATTTGAACACTGTATCACTGAAGCCACAGACCTCCCACTACTTCACTGTTATTTCTGGGCTCATGCTAACCAGGGCTGGTGTATATCCACAATAAATCTGTAATTTCATCAGTAAGAGCAGACTAAAGAAATACAGTGAAGATGAGCCTGGTGCTCCTGCTTTGGATGACACATACAGGAGGTTGGAGTAAGTGGTGTGTCTGTGTGGTGTCTCTCAAACAGCTGCCCTGTATAATAGAGAGAAAACTAAGGTCAACTTGGATGGTTTTTTACATTTTTTAAAGAAGAAATCCATATTTTTATATTCAGTTGTTTGGATTTTTGGATGGGAAAGGCTTAAAAAGGCCTTTTTTAAGGGTAGACTTTTTTGTTCCATTTTTTTTTTACCAAAAAGCCACATTTAATGAAACAGTCTTTGTATTCAGTTTAGGAGGGGAAAAGAGTAATTACATTTTCTCTTCTGATGTAAAATGGACCCTTTTTCCTAACCAGACTTTAGTATAATTATTACTAACATACACGAAGGAGTATAAACAATGGCTCTCCAGGGTAAGGGTTTTTACAGTTGTTAAATTTCCTCCTCTGTTTTTAAAATTCCTGCCACTGCTGCTGCTGTCTGTAACACAGCAGTAGCAAAGGCCCACAATAGCAGTTAAGGTTGAAATGGTGATGATAAATGCAATTAAAAACAAAACCAAAGCTAGGAAATACTTTGCAGTCCATATTGCCCAACCAGACAGAATAATTATGCAGGGCAAGCCTGTTTCCACTTAATGCCCATTCAGAGATCCTTCACTAGTTTCTGGAATGAAGGAAACAATCCCACCTCATATCACTCAACCTCAGTGCTCTGTGTTTGCACTATTGTTTCCCCTTAGACTGTATTTAACCAATGAGAAAGTGATGTAGGAGTCCCATCTGGTACATCAGAAGATGCTTCTTTGTTGGAATCACATCTGGTTTGTGTTCACACTGAATCTTGGAAAGGAGATGTGGAGCCAGGGTATTTGCTTGGCTACTGCAAATTTGTTACTTATTTCTAGCAATGCACCCTTGAAAGCAAATATTCAGTGCAAACTAGATGGGCTCTATGGACATTGAAAAGGAAATAAATATGAGGGGTTTTGAGCAAAACTATATGAATGTGTCTGTCATATGTGATGAATTAGTTATCAAAAAGATCTTCTCAAAAAAAAAGGTTGTGTCAGATACTAGTGTCATTCTCTTCTAGATCTGTCTCTTCAGAGAAGTCTTTCACTGACCCTTTCAAACAACTTTTCAGCTTCCAATCTGACATTAGAAACACTGGTTCTTGTGTTGGTCATATATGATTTTAAATTTTTTTTTTAAGACTTGACCTGTTAACATCTGTGGCAGCAATTTTATTCTCAGGCTTCCTGAAATCTGCTGCATTAGAGATTCCTCTTCATCATGGTTTCTTGCAAAGACTTCATTTTTGGGGGGGGGCTGGGGGGAATGGAGAAATGGAATTCTTTGTTTTTGATTGCCAAAAATTTATTTTCAGGATAAAAGTAAATGTCAGTAGTTGTTCTTTATGCATCCGAAGATGAAAAGAAGAAATCTTTTGCCTAGAACTCAAATTGCATTCAAACCATTGTCAACAAATCCTTATGTTTTCTGAGGCCCATCCATTCATATTACAAAATACTTGGAAAGTAATCTCAAGTGTGATGCTAGATCAGTCCTGTTCCTAACCCTCATATGTTCATTTTTGGCTTGACATTGCTGAACGCTTATGTTTCACAGAAAATAAGCAAATAACTTTGCTACAGAACAACATTATATTCTAGGGCTTTGAAATTAGTCATTGCACTCCTCTATGCACAGAAGGGTACACAGTCCCTGTGTGAATGGACAGCTAAGACTGGCATCAGAGCAGGCAAAAGAAATAAACCCTCAAGACTTTGTGGAACACATATTCTTTACCTTAGAACATAATTTGGTTTTCTTTCTGGGTCTCTGAAACTACCAAGTGGATTTTAGAGCAACAGAGAGTGATGGATCCACATGTGTAGGGATGGGATGCATGGGGAGTACAAGTGTTGGCAACATTACAGGCCACAGAGAAAGGTGGTTGTAAAGCAGGACTTCTAAAGTCATTCCACTACTTCACCCCCAAGCAGATACACATATCTACAGGATTCCTGCCCTTTCCAGAGCAAGAAGAATGGGAAAAAACAGAGATATTTCTAGGTCAAGATAACCACAATCTTTTTGCTGTGCCATTCAATTATGGTTCTGGCACCTGGAGTATAAGTCATCCTTTTACTAATAGTATGTCTCCCATACATCCCAGAAGGTCTGAACACTGGCAGATTCAGTCATCCTTTCCCAGAGCATGGAGTACGCCCACATTAGATGGACAAATGTCATCTGACCAAAAGCTGTCTACTGTCTCCACCTTCACAGAAGCCAATCTGTTGATCTTACAACCAGCTTCCAGCTATTGGCATAACTTTCATTCTATTTCTATACTAAAATTTAGTCTCTCCTGTGTCTGGGAATAAACTGCCATTTTTGTAGTTCTTGAGTTTTATGTTAGTTAAATGACACCATGTGTATCATAGAACCATTGTCCACTTGCTGGAATCCCTGATCACACAGGGTCAGGGTTACAGAATTACAGAATCACAGAATCACAGAATCACAGAATGTTAGGGGTTGGAAGGGACCTAGAAGATCAACTAGTCCAACCCCCCTGCCTGAGCAGGATCACCTAGACCAAGTCACACAGGAACAGATCCAGGTGGGTCTTAAGTGTCTCCAGAGAAGGAGACTCCACAACCTCCCTGGGCAGCCTGTTCCAGAGCTCTGTCACCCTCACTGGGAAAAAGTTCATCCTTATGTTGACCCTAAACCTCCTGTGCTCCAGCTTGTACCCATTGCCTCTTGTCCTGTCATTGGATGACATTGAGAAGAGTCTGGCTCCATCTTCCCTACACTCACCTTTAACATATTTATAGACATTGATGAGGTCTCCCCTCAGTCTCCTCTTCTCCAGACTAAAGAGCCCCAGCTCTCTCAGCCTCTCCTCAGCAGGTAGATGCTCCACTCCATTCAGCATCTTGGTGCCCTGTGCTGGACTCTTCAGTAAATCTCTTTCTTGAATTGGGGTGCCCAAAACTGGACACGGTATTCCAGGTGGGGGCTCACCAGTGCAGAGTAGAAGGGGAGGAGAACCTCCCTTGACCTGCTGGCCACACTTCTCCTAAGGTATCCCAGGATGCCATTGTCCCTCCTGGCCGTGCAAGGGTGCATTGTTGGCTCATGGGATCCTCCTGTCCACCAGGAACCCCAGGTCTCTTTCTCCAGAGCTGCTCTCCNCTCCCAGTTTGGTGTCATCAGCAAACTTGCTGAGGGTGCTCTCTACCCCCTCATCCAGGTCATTGATGAATACATTGAATAATATTGGACACAGCATTGACCCTTGGGGGACTCCACTAGTCACAGGCCTCCAGCCAGACTCTGCTCCCACTGACCACAACTCTCTGAGCTCTGTCCATTAGCCACTTCCCAATCCACCTTACTACACCATGACTCAATCCACACTTCTTAAGCTTGGCTGTGAGAATCCCATGGGAGACAGTATCAAAAGCCTTGCTGAACTCAAGGAACACCACATCCACTGCACTTCCCAGCCTAAGGAGTGTTCTCCCCCTTGCAGGTAAGGAAGAGTAGGTGAAAAGATTCACTTCACAGAAATAGCTTCTCTGGAATAAATTCTGCTTGATGTTGGATAGTTTATATAATGCTCCAGCATTTCTCTAAGCTTTGGCATTCTAGGATCAGCAGTCAGGCACTGAGGCAGCATGCTTTTAACAGGGAATTGCTTGTGCAGCCTCTTCCAGGTAATGCAAAGGATAAGAGAAATATTTTGTGAATTCCACTCCTCACGTTTGGGCAATGATTTCAGTTTTAAAAAATACTTATGTATTTCTCTGTCTCTCTCACTTTGTCTCTCTCTGGTTTTGCTGAGAAATGTATAACCAAACATTTTAATTAGTGTTTTGCTGATTTTATCTGCTTTCCTTTTTTTTCTTCCAGTACAACATTTTTAAAAGGCATCTTTTAGATAGTCCTTATAAAAATTTCCTCCAGAAGACATTTAAAGACAGAAAAAGACATTTTATTTTCTCTTCAACCCCCTTACAGTTATTTATCTGGAATTTGCTACCCTAATCCCTGCCACCCCTGCAGATGTCTCCACCAAATCAAAACTTTAAAGTAAAAGTTGTCTTCCCTGGGAAATGGAGTTTAATGTAATCATGTTGTTTATGTGTCAGCCCATACAATTTCTAGCTAACAG
>VYZU01028777.1:13006-27153 GCA_013401355.1 Ceyx cyanopectus | reverse complement strand
TTTGTGACGATGTGTTGACTTGTGAAGAAAGGTCTGTCTTCTTGCTTTATGAGTGGAGAATGCTCAGTTGCAGGTAGTGCAAAATGGTTAAATGGTCCTTACAAATTGCTTTCCACTTTAATTGGGGCTACCCTCACTCTGAGCATTTTGCAGCGAGGCGTGACGTGGGGTCATCTCTCCCCAGTGTGGTGGTGTGTTCTGGTGCCTGCTGAAGGGATGCTGGGACTTGTTGGCTCCAGGAGGTGTTTTGTTTCTTACTCAGCCCAGATCCAGCCACGTATTGTTTATCTTTTGTGTCCAGGAGTGAATATATCCAGGCAGATGGATACACTTTGTAAAGCTCTAAGCTTTGCACGCTAGCTGGCTAAACTCAGGAAGTAAACTGAGAACATAAGGTCAAGGACCTAATCAAAATATTAGCATGGTTATGAAAAGCTTCATGCTACATCTGGTGTGTGTTCGTGCATCAGTGGGGAGGGGATGCTTGTGCATATCCTTCTTCTCTACCTAGTCATGATGAGTCTCACTGGGTTTGGGCAGCGTGGAGGCCGAGTTCCTACTTGGCAAAATGGAGAGAAAAGAAAGAGGTGGGATCTTCTCAGTGTTGCTTTTTCTCTCCTGGTGGAATGGTGCTTTCAAGTAGCCCCTGCCAAGTTACTTGTGGTTTTTAATCCTCATCTCGAATGTACTAAGTATACAAAAGGTTGTATGAATTTTCATTTTCATCTTTTTTCATTTTTATCTGCCAAACCTAATGACAACTGCTGCTAAATGCTCACAGATAGTTATTTTGTAAACTGTCATGAAAAAGAGAGGGAAGTGGGGCAGAAAGTTCTCTTAGCTCCTCTCTGGCCCTTCTGACATTCTTGGGTAGATCTATCACTTTGTGGGTTTGAGCAGTTTAATTTTTGCTTTTATAAAGCAATATTTTTTTTTTTTCTCTCCAGACTCATACCTCTCTTAGGAAAATACTTCTCATATAAAGAGGAAATGGAGGATGAAAAGGGATGTGGAGGTGCAGTGACTCAGTATCCAGAACCGCATTTCTGTGGCTAGGAAAGTGAAAACCGAGTCCCAGATGAGAGGGCTCATTTGCAAGTGCTGGGAAGAGGGATTTAGGAGGATGATGTGAAAGAAAGAATTGCCTCCTTCACGGCAGGAAACGGCTGCAGCCAGCACTGGGACCTTGGCAAGGAAGGTCAGTGTGCAGGCTGGCTCTGGGGAGGCCCAGAGGAGCTGCCTGAGTGCTGTGGATGGGCAGGGAGTGTAGGAAGTAAAGAATGCAGTTGTAAGCCTGGTTCAGAAATGACAGGGCTTGCTTCAGGAGCTAAAGAGGGACAGCAGAGAGCAAAGTAACCCTTCGTGTTTAGGTGGTTGCACCTTTGTTTTGGTTTTGCTTCAAGACAAGTCCAAACTGAAGGTGGGTAACCACTGATGTGCATGTGAGTCATGTCCAGTGGTGCCATTCAGCTATGGCCATGGTTCAGGTGGGTCATTTATAGCAGAGGGCTGGGTAGCTAAAACAGGCTGAGGATGAGAGTGCAATTTATGTTGCTGGAGACAGTCTGATGCCCTCGTTCCCTCTTCACACGTAGCTCCTTCTGAACCAGCTTTTGCACTTTTGGATTGTACCTTTCAAGCTTTGAAGAGATGTTCACATCTGAAAACGTGTGATTCTCCTTTCTCCTCGAGAGAGTCATGCAGGAAAATCTTTGTTTCCATTCAAGTCCTGATTCTTTATGTGTGAGGCCAGGTATTTAATAGACATGCTTTGATTTGTAGCTGATAAAGGTGCACGCTGTGAGAAGTGAGGTAATGTATTCCTTCTGCTCAGAGAGCTCCCTGCTGGTTTTGTTGTGCTTCAGATGCATTCTGGTACCTGAGTTGTCCTGTTGCTCTTGCCAAGTTCACAGTCTGGTGTTCCCTGAGAGTGTAGTCTCTTCTTTCATCTCCAAAGCAGTCTGAGGGAGCTCCTTCCAGCCAAAACTTTCTTCTTGTGTTACAGCCACTTTACACCCAGGTGAGATGTTTTTCTTTGGCACAACGACTCTCCTGACAAATGGTTGGTTAGTGGGATGCTCTCCTTTTGATGGTCAAGTTGCCATGCATAAAGTTGCTCAAACAAGAACTTAGCTTCCCCTCCAAGGTCAAGTGTCTTATCTGCAGTTGTTGTCTTCCAACCTGGGGTTTATGGCCTTGGGTCCCTCAGAACCACCTACTGGGTTTTTTTTTTCCACCACCCTCAAGGGAAAGAACTTCTTCCTGAGATCTGGTCACAAAGCATTGGGGGGCTCCTGTAAATAATCAAGGGCATGTTGTCTTTTCAGAGAAATATGTGCTTGAAACACCTGGGAGATGTAGCAACCACACGCTCAAGACTCAGTATGTAGGCAGAAATATTTCTCTTTATTTGGGTAAGGGGCCTATTTAGCCTAATTAGGAAGTGCTTTGGCAATGATGGAGCAATTTGAGCACACAGGAAAGCCAAAAGCCCATCTTCACTGTACACAGATAAAGGCAAATGAACAAATAAAATAGGAGATCCCAGAGAGGAAAGGATTGGAAGCTGGCAAGAGAGAGTTCTTATTGCTAGGTTGATATCCCTAATTGATATCAACTTGAAGCCCTGTGCAATCTGTGGTAGTTAAAAGATACGCATCTAAATAATATTTAAATAGATTCTTGCATTTTTAAAACCCACTGGGGTGTAATTGTATTCAACTTAATTAAATGAACTGAACCCCCCTGGTAACTGTGCGTTACTGCTCCTAAATAAAGCGCTCTCCAAAGACACTTCAAGATGCTTAGTGAAGGCAATAAAAAACCTGAGCCCAGCACCATGAATTTTTGCATGAGCAGCTTTATATATATATAGTTGCTCTGGATGCTACCTACAGTGGTTGAGAGTGTGTGTTAACAGTGCCATGCTGCTGCCAAGAGCCAAAAGCTGAGGCTTCACTGCAGTGCCTCAGGGCAGACTCAGTCTTTCTGTTCTTCCATGAGCCCTGTGAATGCAGGGTGTCTGTTGAAGCTGCCTTATGAACCCCACCAGAGAGTGGGGAACCCCTCTGTGGGATGGGTGGCATTGGTGAGGGGGAGCCTGGGTGCAGCTCACTTCTGGCAGCTAGGGAAACCCATTTCTTCTGCTGCTAGGGTTACCCAGGGAAACATGGGTGGCTGCCACACTCAATTGTGGCTGTTTCCTTCCCTGGGAAAAGCCAGCCTGTCGGGAAGCAGTAGGAGTGAAGGTGAGGTTAGTCCTTTGGTACACGGAAGTGTTGGGTGTATCCTTCAGGCTGCAAGCTGCTGGATTTCTAGAAGGGAAAAATAGAACAGCAGAGTTTGAAAAAGAAGTTTAAAGTTAACATTACTGTTTTCCACAGCTGCCCTCTGCACTTGTAGCAGTTTAATCAGAGAAGCGATTCTGCCCCTCTGCTCTGCTCTGCTCAGGCCTCCCCTGGAGTATTGCAGCCAGCTCTGGAGCCCTCAGCACAGGAGAGACATGGAGCTGATGGAGCAGGGCCAGAGGAGGCCNTCTCAGGAAGAAGTTCTTTCCCTTGAGGGTGGTGGCTCAGTGGCACAGGCTCCCCAGGGAGGTGGTTGAGGCCCCATCCCTGGAGCTCTTGCAGGTGAGGTTGGCCAAGTCTCTGAGCAGCCTGGGCTAGTTGAGGGTGTCCCTGCTCCCTGCAGGGGGCTGCACTAGATGCCCTTTGGAGCTCCCTTCCAGCCCTAAACATTCTCTGATTCTATTGCAGTTGACATGGCCAGCTCACTGAAGTAATGACTTACTTCATCATATACTTACATATGGCTTTTGCATATCTATTCCATTAGACTCTAGCTTAACTCAGACATGAAGGCCACCCCATATCATTTTCTGGTGGTGGGTAGTGGTGGCCTGGCAGGTATCAGAGCAGACCAGAATTTGGAGTTCTGTTTTGATGAGCTTAGTGCAGATCACTTTGGGGAAAGGAGGCTAGAAGATAATACATTGTTATTAGAGAAGGTGGACATTAAGGTTGCATTGAACTAACTTTTCATGAATAAAATTTGCATGTAAACTTGCCCTTCAAGATAATGAGAATGTGAAAGCTGGTTCTACTTGTGATAAGTGCCTACCTTTTAGGTACATTGGAATGTATATTTGCATAGATACAACTTTTTGTTAGCATGCATATACACACACACACACACACACACACACACACATTTTCTTTTTTATGTAGAGGACTTCCTTGGTTGCATGCCAGAGAGAGAGCCCAGTAGCTTGCTTTCAAATTGGTTTTAATTTACAGAGGGTGAAACATAAATCCCATTCAGAATGCTTTTCCAGAGATGCTTTGTTATACCTTCTTGACAAAGACTTTAAAAAAAAGAAGGGGGAAAAGATGATGGTGCTGCTGATGAAGGAAACACTTTATTTGAAGAATTTTGAAAGGGGAAAGAGTTTTGGTGTGAAGATAGGTCAGGGTTTAATATATATTAGAAAGAGCTGACGTTTAGTATAAAAATTTGAGTCCAGAGTGACTGTGCTCTGAACTCAGTGTGCTGCAGCAGGGATTTCAGAGAACTGCTGCAAAATCTTGTCTATCAAACTGTGCCACTGTGCATTCTGCTTAGCTACAGAATCTAGAACTGGTTTCACCACAATACCATTCGACACCATTTTATCCCATTTATTTTTGTAACTCTGTCTGTAAAGCCACAGAGCTTCATGTCTCAACTCTCAGATGCCACCAAAATGAATGGGAAGTCTCCTATTGACTCAGTCTGATCTGTATGTTCTCTGTTCTTCCAGTGCCCAGCTCTAGATAGGTCAAGGGAACCATGACAACCCTTCAGCATCCTCTAAAATAGCTCTTCTCAAGATAAAAATGTCATGACTTCTCTGCTGAGTATTTTATGCCTTACCCTGAATATCAAGGCAGGCACTGGACTGCCTGGCCTCACACTTGTGTTTCATTCCAATTTCTGACCCTGCTGACTGTCCAGACAGACTTTGTCACTCTGTGGACAGTGAAATTGTTAGTTCTGCTGAATGGAAGGTTGTCCTTTCCAAGCCCAAGTGAAATAAGAGAACATTTATCTTGTTGGGTTTATTTTTAATAGCAGCCATTTCAAAGCTAATCCAGAATGCAAAACACCAGCCTTATTCCTGGCAGAAATGGCAAGGGACAGGGAAGAGGATCAGAATTGTGACACACATACAATTATCATGAAGCTCTGCAGCTTTTCCTGAGGATGCCTGTTTGTATCATGTGAATCTGGATTTTTGGAGGAAATTAGATGTGAGCCCTAGCCAGAGACAGGCATGGAGGTTTAACTCCTCTCTTTTGAAATGATTGAGTTGTCATTTAAATCTGCCTTCTTAGAGCTGTGGAGGAATGTAAAATACAGTGTCTGCCTCAGATTAATCACCTGTATCTGAATTAATGAGTGCATTTTGCAGTGCAGGGAGGTATGCTGCCAGTCAGTGTTGCATAAAGAAGGATGCACAAGAAACAAGCTGCTGCTGTTTGTGGTGATGCTCCACACAGGAACCCTGTGTTTCAGGCAGGGAAATGGATTTGCCTCATCTTGAGCTGTGAAGGTCAAAGCCATGCCATTGCAAAGCATTGTGAAAAGAGCATCTTCCCCTCCTCTGTGCCCTTTCCCCAGAAATTTATACTTTAATAGGAAAAAAAATAGTATTTAATATATAAAATTAAAAAATATTTTAAATATTTTAAATAAATTATTTTAATAAATATTTTAATAAATATAATAATTAATTTTTAATAAAATAGTTTAAAATAGTAAAATATTAAAATAAAAATAGTAATATNNNNTATTTATAGATATTATATACAATATATATATTTATATATAATTTTTTTACTTTTTATTTTTTATTTTTTTTTCATCCCAGTTTTCTGACCTGTTCCTCACCTCCCAATTTGTGCACGTGCTGTGGCCATAGCTGGAGTGGTTTTAAGGGAAGAACTTGGATAGCTGCACTGTGTGTCGTGCTCTGCATTGTCACCTGCTGATGGAGACCCATCTGTCTTACTGACCAAATGTGCTTGTGGCAGGCACATCTTTGACACATTTCTGAGGCCCATGCAGTGAACTGAATTTCACCCAGTGGTTTGGGATTATGTGTGATAATCCAGACCTCTTGCCTGATACTCTGAACCTCTGCTGGAACAGGAGGGGGATCTGATGGGATACATATCTTTGTAATATTTTTAATCAGCTGAGCTAAACGAAGTAAAAACTGAAATGGTTGTAATTTTATTTGCTTTTTCTAAAGCTTTAGTAGTGTATTTCTTTTATTGCTGTTACGAAAATAGGGATGTATTTTTACTTAATTTTATATCCAGCAGAGCTCTCTGATAAAACATTTCTTTTCCTTCACGCTTTCAGATGTCAAATACAAAGGGTTCTGCCAGCATGTTAAACTAAATGCTGTGCAGTGACCGATAAATCCTGACTTTATACTGAGTGGCAAATGGTGCCAAGCTTCCTTTGTAGTCGCTCCATTAACAGGAATACTGATGGATTCCTTTGCTATTCACATGCATATCAGAACTAATTCTCTGGGAATCCAGGGCAATTCATCACTTACTCTTAAGTTTTTGTGCTGATAAAAAAAAATAATGTTGCGTGCATATGTTGTAAGATAGAAATTTAGGAAGGTGTTTGACAATCAGAACCAGAAATCTGAAATAACTTCTGTTTTCATGAGCATGTTTCACTAAATCTTCAACTGGTGTTTAACCCTTTCAAACGAGTGGGTTATTTACTTTCATGACTTAATAGTAATTTATTTATGGGAAGGTCTTGGACAGCGGTGAAGTCTCGGGAGAAACATGTTGTCACTTTTTGCAAATAAATGAAAGCATTTCAGGAATGGTATTTCTGCTCAGTATTTTTCTTGCTTATGAGGTTTTTTTTTCCACCAGAGAAGATCTGTGGGATTATATAGCTGGAACATTGCAGTTTATATGGCAATAAAACACAAGTGGTTCAAAGCAGCCTTCGTGGTAGGGTTTTGCTTAACTTTAATTTGTACCAAAAGAAGATAGAGTTTATCATGAGGTCTTTGTTTGAAAAATATTACTGCCCTAAAGCAGTTAAGAGTACATCAGTGGCTACTGAATTACAGATATCTTGGTCAAATCAAGTTGAAAGCTGTTTTTATCATTTACATAAGCTGTTTTATAATTTCATAAGCCAATTTACCATGTATTGTAAAAATGTGTTGCTCTGTCACATCACTGAAAGCTTAGAAATTATATTGGTTTATTATTTTTTGGTATCAAATCACTATATGCTTATTGCTGCATGTGAAAATCCAACGTCCACGTTTGTTTAGACCCTGTGGCGTTGGAATTGGAATCCAACACACAAAGTAGGGCTCTTCATAAGGAAGAATGAAAAAAATGATGGGTTTAGACTTTGGATTAAAAATACTTCATATTAATACTTCATCTCAGTACTTTGTCTTAAAAATACTCCAGGTTTGGCGTGCATGTGAAAGCAAGAAAGTAAAAGGAACTTGTGAACTTAGCATTAGCTCTTATTCTTTATGAATGAATGGAATACTAAAAAAAATATTACTTAGGAGTGATTTTATTGTTCTATTTTATTAATGATGCTAGAATTTGGGTTTTTTTTTAACATTCTGGACATTTCCTTTGTCCCTCTTTGTACAGAAATGAATGACTTCTCAAGCTGGAGCTAATGTTTTTCATAAGGATTTGTGCTTTTCTTTTTAATATTCAATTAGCTTGCAAACAAAATAGAAATACAAAGCATGCTGGTGGTGATTTTTCGAGGGAGATACTTTAGAACTGTTTGGAGAAGTTAGGGGCTTATTTTAATGAGCAGACAGACAAACTGCCATGGTTCAAAACTGATCTTCTGCTTAGTTGTACTTGCAGACTGATGGTATCTAAGGTAGGTCCTCCCAGCCACAATCAGCACAGTAGAAAAATCAATCATCTCTTTTTTTTTTTGTTTTTGACAATATTTCTATTAGAAGATGCAGAATGAAGGAGGAGGATGGAGATAACTATATGTAAGGATAAAATTGGAAAAACAGATAAACAATCCTTTGTTAAGTTTCCTTACATGTAATCTGAATGGATGCAGTGGGGTGTGAAATACTGACGTTGTTGGCTGGGGTTTATTTGTGTATCTGTCTATGGACAAAATCAATATTTTCCTGGATACCCACACACATAAACTCATAAAAGAAGCTCTTTGCCACAGAGACAAACGGTTCAAGCAGCATCTTCCACTGCAACTTCCTGGCAAGCTGGGATGCAAATGCAAATATTTGTATTTTTTTCCTCAGGTTTTGAAGATAGAGACTTAAAACCCCCAGGGCTGTCTGCAGCTGCTTAGAAGGTTGCATGCTGCTTCTGTGGAGTGGCCAACTTGTAAGGCTGTCTGTCCTTAGTCTCATTGGCAGGGTTGCAATGAATGTGTGTTTCAGTTATCAATTCTCATCTCTGAAGATCCTCTGGGTTTTCCATGACTTCATCTTTTTGGGATGTTAAGCTTGCTTTCAGGCAGGACTACCCTTCCCTGGAGAGCTGGCATGAGCTGCATGTGGAGCACAGCCCCCAGTGAGCATCCCTAGCACTGATAACAATCCCTCTGTCAGGCAGGCAGGCTGGGGACCGTGGCTCAGCTTTGCTGGATGCTGCAGCACTGCTGGGCTGGGTCACTGGTGAACAGGCCTTTCTTTGCAGCCACGTGCTTGCCAGCAGTGGGGCTGCCCACCTTCTGCTGCCTTTCAGTGAGGTGCTGCAATGGAGATAATTTTGCTCTAGGGACAGGCACAAGCCCTGAGCCTTGTAGAGAACACCTTTTAAAAAAAGCACCCTGAGCTGCATGCCAATGGTAAGTGACAAACACTCCCTTCCTCAGCTGAAGGACAGAGCCCAGAGAGTTGTGGTCAGGGGAGCAGAGTCTGGCTGGAGGCCTGTGGCTAGTGGAGTCAAGCTGCTCAAGGGAGTGGAGCATCTCCCTGCTGAGGAGAGGCTGAGAGAGCTGGGGCTCTTTAGCCTGGAGAAGAGGAGACTGAGGGGGGAGCTCAGCAGTGTCTGTCAAGATGTTCAGGGTGAGTGTAGGGAGGATGGAGCCAGACTCTGCTCAGTGTCATCCAGTGACAGGACAAGAGGCAATGGGAGTCAGTTGTAGCACAAGAGGTTGAGGGGAAACACAAGAAAAAACTTGTTCCCCGTGAGGGTGGCAGAGCCTGGCAGGGGCTGCCCAGGGAGGTTGTGGAGTCTCCTGCTCTGGAGACATTCCAGACCCCCCTGGGTCTGTTCCTGGGTGACTTGGTCTAGGTGCCCCTGCTCTGGCAGGGGGGTTGGACTAGATGATCTAGCTCCCTTCCATCCCCTGACATTCTGTGCTATCAGTTTGAGAGTCATAACATTACCATCACAAGTTACACCTACTTGTGAGCAGGTTTAATATTTCTGCTATGAAATAGAACAGTTTCCAGAACTAAAAGGCAATAAACTGATAAATAGATTTCATACTGTTCTCATAAAATTCTAGTTTTCTATCTTACCCTTCGGTCTTTACTGTTTCCATCTCCTATACTCTTAAGTGGTAAAGCTTATGGAGGAATGAACAGACTCTGGCTGGGGAAGATACTCCAAAGTGGGAATTTTTTGGTAATCCTTAGAGAGGGATGTTTGTTTTGATGGAGTGTTGGGGGTTCAGATGTCATGTTGTCTCTTTGGAAACCATTGAGGTTTTCTTATTGCCCACAACAGGGAGCAAAAGAAGGTTAAGTTTTGAGGATGCTTTTTCTCTTTGGTGTTATTTTTTCCTCCCCAGCACTGCAGCATTAGTTATCCCTAATGAGTGTGCAAACCTTGTGAAAGCAGCTCATTGTGCACATGGGGTCAGGCAGCATGCCCTCAGCCACCAAGAGTATCTAGTTGCATAGGCAGCTGTGTGGAGCTTGTGGGATGGGCAGAGAGTCAAAGTTTCTTCTCCAGCTCGTTGGGAAGTGATGGATGGCAAGGAGTTGTCTGGTGGAAGAGCTCCTTGCTGCCTGGAAAAGCAGGGTAGTGCTGCTGAGCTCAGAGATGCTGTTTTGTCCTCCTAGACCATAGGCTTGCTTAGTGACATGGAAAGTTGTTTGTCTGAAGCTCTGGAAAGTCAGAGATTTATTTGCAATGAGGAACCAAATATTTTAATGCTTGAAACCTCTCCACTTGAGATCTTTGTCAGGTTGAATGGAAATGCAGTACAAATACACAGGTGTGTATAGAGGCTGCATGTATACAAATATATTTAGTGTAGTTATGTTGCTTCTGCTGCTCCAACAAGTGACACACAAACTGGTTTCCACCTGCATTGTGCACAGTAGTCTTAAGACACTGCAAGCTGTTCTGAATTTTGGGAATATGAGCTCTACAAAACTTCCTGGGGTATTTGAGATACCTGCTGTGCATGTAGAATTCCACTTCAGAAAGTAGAGTGCATTTCAAAGAGTCTGAGGTTTAATAGACTTTCACTTTGGGTTTAAACTGGATTTTTTTTTGCAATCCCATGTAGTTTTTGTCCTGTTTTGTTTGCCTTTGTTTGTTTGTTTTGTATGGTTTGTTTTTTTTTTTTCTTTTATTTACCTTATTTTATCCATCATTTAGAAAGTATGGATTTTAACACTGATGATTACAATTAGATTTCTGGCTATAGCCATTTTATTAATAGGGCAGAAAGTAGACATTTAGGACTGAGCAAACCATGTTTCTGCTAGTGTAGCTTAAAAGACCAACAGGCAGTGTGTCTTTGTGCGTGGCATAAGTGTGCCTGCTGAAGTTGTTTGGCTGAAATGATTTGCAGTCTGCCTGATAGTGCTTATAAGCAAGAAGCTTAATGTTTTAAATTGATGTTAGTAGTTGTTAAGGAAAGCAGGGCTACTCTGAAGAATGGTCAGTGAAATGCCTGTTAAATGCACTGGTTATTGGATGGGTGGGCAGCTGCCTGGAAGAACCATATGGAATATGAATGTATATTGGTGGGAGGGAACTGAGGCAGATAGTGCCTGGGGATATGTTGTTCCAGGGGTGCATGTTCTCTCTGCATTGGGATTAACAAGGTTTATGTTTATGGGGAGCTAATGTGGTACTGCAGTTCCAAACTGTTATCAACCTGGATAGGCTGCAGAAGGGGGCCCAGGGGAACCTCATGAGGTTCAACAAGACTAAATGCAGGGTCCTGCGCCTGGGTCAGAACAACCCTCACTATCTATCCAGGCTGGGGGATGAGGAGCTGGAAAGCAGCTCTGCAGAAAAGGACTTGGGGGTGTTGGTGGCTGAGAAGCTGGCCATGAGGCAGCAGTGGGCACTGACAGCCAAGAAGGCCAATGGCAGCCTGGGCTGCAGCAAGAGAAGTGTGGGCAGCAGCTGGAGAGAGGGGATTCTGCCCCTCTGCTCTGCTCTGCTCACACCTCCCCTGGAGTATTGCAGCCAGCTCTGGAGCCCTCAGCACAGGAGAGACATGGAGCTGATGGAGCAGGGCCAGAGGAGGGCACAGAGATGCTCAGAGGCTGAACCAGCTCTGCTGTGGGGACAGGCTGAAGGAGCTGGGGTTGTTCAGCCTGGAGAAGAGAAGGCTGTGGGGAGACCTTAGAGCTCCTGCCAGTGCCTGAAGGGGCTGCAGGAAGGCTGGAGAGGGGCTGTTTCCAAGGGCCTGCAGTGAAAGGTCTCCTTCAGAGTTGTGGTGTTGCCTTTAAATGAGAATTTAAAAAACAAACAACAAACGAAAACATAAAAATTAACCTCTTTTGCCTTGTCTCTACCATAGGATGGGTCACTGGGGAATATTGATGACCTGGCCCAGCAGTATGCAGACTACTACAACACTTGCTTCTCGGATGTGTGTGAGAGGATGGAGGAGCTGCGCAAGAGGAGGGTTTCCCAAGACCTTGATATGGTATGTACAGGAGCTGTGGCTTTGCTGACCAGTGATTGCCCTTTGTGCCCTAGAGGAAGAACCAGTATTCAGCTTGAAGAGCTCTACACAGTGAGATAAAATGTGATTATGTTCACGCACACAAACGTTTCAGCCAACTCAATTAAACACTTGGCAATTAGCAGGATGAGTTTTGGGGTTTTTTTTCTAGTTATAATTCATTAAGCCTTGGAATCTGAATTTCTTAGCTCTTATTTAATTAGAGTACTTCTGGCTCACACACATTTGCTTGCAAACCTCCATGCTTGGAGGTAAGGCAGTGTCTCATGAGAGCATCACTTCCTTGCTCCAAGACCCTCTTGGTGGGAGTGCACCAGAACTGTGTGCTGTTTCTCAGTTGCACTGCACAAGCTGTTGTGAACTGTTTCTCAGAACTCCAAGGTGCAAATCCTGCTTTCACAGTCCTGTTGAATGTAAGCAATCTTCACTTTGGTGAACCTTTGTCCTTTATTATGCATTGCAGAACCTGGGGTACCCAGGTGCAGAAGCCTCCAGTCTGGAAGGGACTTGAGGAGAGCTTCAATCCAACCTTTGTCTCAAACCAGTGTCAACACTGAATTCAAAACAGGTTGCTCAGGGCTTTGTCTGGTTGAGTTTGAAGACCTCCAAGGATTGAGGCTTTGCCATCTCTCCAGGCAATCAGTAGTACTCTTGATAGTGAATTTTTCTCTGATACTCTACAAGGTAATCCCTATGGTAATTTACACCTGTTGTGTGTCATTCTCATTCTACACACCATTGTAAAGAACCAGGTTCTGTCTCTGATAACCTCCCCACGGGTACTAGCAGACCTCCACTAGGTCTCCTTGAAGCTCCAGTTCTCCAAGCTGAATCTCACAGCTTCTTTTGTAGGGCTAGGCCTCAAGTCCTTGACCACCTTGATGGCCCTCCCCTGGATTTAATAAAGTTTATCACTGCCTGCCTAGTATGCAGGACTGCACAGGCAGAGAGGGTGGGACAAGAGTGGCCTGGCTTGTGCCATGAAAATGGGAAGATCTGTCTCTTGCATTTCCTGGCCATGCTGCTGTTGACAGGGTGTGGGATGCTGCTGGCTGGGACTGTTGCCCAGGCCTGCTGCTAGCCTGTGCTAAGCCTGCTGTCCCCCAGGCCTTTTCTGCACAGCAGGCTGGGCCAGCCAGTTGGTCCCCAGCCTGTGGCAGTGCATGGGCTTGCTCCTTCTCAGGAGCAGGACTTTTCATCTAAGTTGAATTTCATGTAGTTCCTGCCAGGCCACTCTGAATGGCAGACCTGCCCTCAAACATATTGACTGCAGCCTGAGGTGGGCATCATCCATGACCTTGATGAGGGTGCCCTCTAATTCTTCCTCAGATATCTGACAGGATTGGCCCCTCCACTGCTCTGCTTGTAACTGGCCTCCAAGCGTGGCACATTAAACACTACTCTTAAAGCTCAAGTAGCAATTTTTTTCCACCCATTTATTTGCACAGATGCCCAGTAGAGTCCCACTTCAGGCAAAAGCACTCTATAGGCAGGTCATCTCCATACATCATTTTTGTTAGGTTTAAGAAGGAACCTCTTAGGAGGCCCATCAGAAAGCCATAGTATGTTTTACTTGTTGGACAATTTCCTTACTGTCCTGTAACCATTTGTAAATGTTTCTCACCACTTAGGGTAGGTATGTATGTATATCTTACTGATCACTGGGGAGTTTTAATAACATTCTGTGTTAGTTTTAATAACATTCTTACAAATAATCTGTGATGGATGTCGCTTGAAAGGGTAAATTAATTTGGCAGAAAATAAACCCCCTTGTGTCCAGCTGGTCCTCAGATGTCAGAGGGGCTGGGGTGACTGGGTTTAGATTCTAAGTGATGTCCAGTTTGGAGTTTGGTGCTATCAGTCCAGTCTGGCTGAGCTAACACAGGTCTGGGTTCACTAATAACCCCCCTGCATCCCCTGCCTAGTCATGGTACCAGCAGCCAGGATTTGATGGAGAACTCTGTGATTCTGTGATTTGATGGAGAACTGTGGTGACTGGCAGCGTGGAAAGTGCAGTTTATTGAGAGCAGCAGGACCACAGGTTCTTATGATTTGCTGGTGATAAATACACTGTCTGCAAAGTATGTCATTATATAGTATATAAATGAGCAGCTCAAAAGGTTTCTAAGTTTAAAGTCTGGATGTTACCCAAAGGTGTC
>VYZU01028777.1:0-12351 GCA_013401355.1 Ceyx cyanopectus | reverse complement strand
CCAGGGAGGTGGTTGAGGCCCCATCCCTGGAGGTCTTGCAGGTGAGGTTGGCCAAGGCTCTGAGCAGCCTGGGCTAGTTGAGGGTGTCCCTGCTCCCTGCAGGGGGCTGCACTAGATGCCCTTTGGAGGTCCCTTCCAGCCCTAAACATTCTCTGATTCTGTACCTTTCCTTATGCGTGAACAATGCTGCAACTGGAATATGATGTTGATTTTTAAAATCACCCCCAGTCGTTATTCCACAGTGAAGGAAAAAAAAGCATGTAGGTCTGCTTTGTGAGGTCTTCAGTTTCCCCCCAGTATTGCATGTTTTTACATTCAGACTTACAGATATCTCCTTCAAGTCTTGTTTTGCAGATCATACCAGGTTATTGAAGGATTTGCTTTTTTATCACTTACAGTTTTGCTCTGGTGGTAATTTCTGTGGAACACATAGAGAAATGACTAACCAGTATGGCTAGTACCTGTACTGGTACTAACTGCCCAGTGCTGTGATCTGATAGCAGTTCTGCTGTTCCTCTGCAAGATCAAATATTTTAAGACCAGTTTAGGAGGTGAAGTTGTATAATTGTGTCTTCTCCCTTTGCCTCCCCAGACCCTAGGATCACCGACTAGTTACAGGGAGTAGTTTGCATCCTTTCTCTAGCATCTCTACCTGATGATGTGGATTGCTTAAGGTACTTTGTTTCTTACTGGCATTCCCATTTAGCAACTGAGAGGCTTCCAGAGCCTCTATGAACTGCAGACTTCAGTTACACTATGAACAGTTGCAGTATCAAGGTGGAGAGTCAACTCCTCTGCCCCACTGAAGTTTGCTAGTTCCTTCTTTATTTTTACATTAAAAAAAAAATAAAAATAATTATATATAAGATCTGTTGCTGCCAAGAATTTCCAAATGTTAAACAAAAGGTTATTGCAGGAAATCCCTTTGTAGACAGGCCCTTGAGGCTTCTGTGCAAAGAAGCTGATTCACCAAATCATGGTTCTCACGGAAACCCCCACACTCAGCATGTCTCGTGTCCTGGGTAGTTGTTGGCAGCAATGAAACCCCCTTTGCTGGTGCACTCTTGGAAGGCAGCTCCTGTGCTGGGTAATGAAGTGTGCCTTGGGATGGGAGAGGACCCCTTCCATTTAGACAGATGGGCTTAATTTGGCTCTCTTCTTTTCTGAAGCTGCAGAAGCCAGGCTGGGGAAAGCCATGTGAGCTTAATTAACTCACATCAAAGGTGCAGAGCTTCACGCTGCTTTAAATAGATGTGAGCTAAGCCAGGAGTGATTCACTAGCTCTTTCTGATTGAGAGAAGCTACAGCCAGAGAAAGTGGCTCTGTGAAAAGACATCCTGGAGATTCCTCTTCAGTGGCTCTCATAGTGAATTTTCTAACTTTTGTAGACCAATGATGGCTTCTTGAACTGTCAGGTAAGAGAGAAAAGAGTGCAATTGAAAATTAAATCAGTGCTCAATTTTTGCTGTGCTTGTCACCACTATAATGCAGTTTCTGGACATCAGAAAGCCATTCTGCTGCTGACATGTGAGGCTGTAGGTATTAGTTCACTTGCACAACAGCACCAGAACCAAACAGTGCTGACTGCAGCTAAAACTTGCCCTCGTTAATATGTAGGGCAGGCTTGACTTAGACACACAGGGAGAAGGGAATGACCGTGGTGACTTGAGTGCATTTCAGTGTGGTAGAGTAGTATCCCTCTTTATAATCTGCTGTAGAAACAGGAGTTGGCTTCAACAGGAGAGCTACCAAAGTGATTGCAAAAATACTAATGTGAAAGGCAGAACAGGAGACTTTGTTGTGATGTTTTTCCCCTCTTTACAGCTTGAGGAAAGGTAGGATATTTTTCAGAGGTTTTGGAGCAGTGAATGGGATTAATGCTGGGCAAAATGCCAGCTTCATAACATATCCCAGCTGTGCTATGATAGCAAAATACCTATTTATAAATTATAATATAGCTTATCTGTGCAGCCCCAGAATTATTATGCCAAATATTATTGAGCTGGCTTTGCTCTGCCACATATTGCTCACCTAGCAGGGGTGAGAAGTGACATACCCTCTCTTCCCACCAGTGGAGCTGTGCCTGGGCTGGATGTGGCCAGTATTCTGGTTTTACCACCACCATCCCATGGTCTTCTCCCTGTCTGTAACAAAGTGTTGCACAGAGCAGAGCTAATATGCATGTATTGCTAGGGCAAATGTCCAGGGTTTTGCTGGAGTGAGGGCTACTGAATCATGAGAAGGGTGTAACATAAGATAAACCCAATAATCTAAATATCTAAGATCAAAATAAGGGGCCCAGGGAAGAGTCTTCGTTGACAGTTATCTCAAAGCTACAGATCTAGTATGTGACAATTTCCTCATGCAAAAGGGATTAGGATACAGGTTCAGATTTCATCATCATGAGAGATCAGGCAAATCTGCAGCTGTGATGCACCCTGGCATTTGGATGGCAGCTCTGATGAAACTCAGGCCGAGTGATAAATATGGAGCAGGAGCAGGGAAGTGCAAAGTTTGTGTTCGGAGCTGCTTTTTCTGAGTGCTCTGAACAAAGACAAAGAAAAGGTCACCCCAGGGGTCAGAGAGTCCTCTAAAAACCACACAGAGGCTGCGTCAGGAGGAGCAGGATAAGAACAAAGAAGTGCCTGAGTGGCAGAGCTTTGCCAGGAACATGCACTTTGTGCCAGCTTGCCCAGCTTGCCTTTTGTGGTGTGTCCGCTGGAAGGACAGAAATATGAACTGTTTATTGCTGCTTCTGTACACTTGGAAATCATTTTAAGCTGTTTGGGAGCAAGTGTTGATATCTTGATTGTATATTGTACTTTCTAATCAGCTCTCCAACCCGGCCGTTTTAGTCCAGATATCCTGCTCTGAAGCTGCATTTTTAAACAAACCACTTGGTAAAATTGTTTGGGAGAGCAGCATATCTTGTAACAAAACAGTAGCTGCAGATGGAGCTGAACACAGAGTATTTTTCCAAATGGTGGTGCAGTCAAGGATTGTTAGTTGTCCCTAACCACCAGAACTGCTTTTTGCATTTGGAATTTTGCCTCTGTTTTTGTAACGGAGAATGTGCTTGGGTTTGGACATTAATGTTTGTGAACAGCATGGGAGTTGCCCACATTTCCTAGCAGTTGGCCTATTCCTGTGCACCATGTGTTTTCCTGGCTGAGGAAGAAGGGCAGTAGGAGGATTTTGGGGCCCATAATGGATGTATCACTGGTAATATTGAGCTGGACATCTGCTGAAATGCAGTGAACAGCCATAAAAGTAGCCCTGTGAGGATGGCACCTTGTTACTGCTCTTAGCTGCTTCCTTTGTGTCGTTGGACTCATATCTGTCTGGCTCACTGACAAACCCAGGTTGGCCTTGCCTGTCAGCAGGACAGGATGGCATTGATAGAGCTGGGAAAGAGCAAACTGCATTCTGGTGTCTCATCCATCACTGACAGCCGCCAGCTAACTGCTGCTGCCAAGCTCTGGATTGGAGCTGATGATCTTGAAGTCAAAGAACAGCTTGAGGTTTTCTGATGGACTCTGACAGCTCTGGTTGTGGCATCGAGGAGTCGAGTTAATCTTTTGACTTGCAAATTACATACACTTAAAATGAATGCCACTGGAAGGCTGGAAGGCACACGAGTATACCTTCCCTCACAGCTTCCCCTCCCCATTGAATTCATTTTTTGATGTGTTAAAGGGGAAAATATTCAGAATCTCTCTATAGGCAGTGGTAAAGTACAGTACAGTACATGTTTTTGATAAATTTACTTGCCTAATCCTGTGGTTTTTTTCAGGAACGGGCTGCCCAGGGAGGTTGTGGAGTCTCCATCTCTGGAGACATCCCAGCCCCACCTGGATCTGTTCCTGTGTGACTTGGTCTAGGTGATCCTGCTCTGGCAGGGGGGTTTGACTGGGTGATCTTCTGGGGCCCTTCCAACCCCTAATATCTATCTATGAATGTAGACGTGCAAATTCATAAAACAGAAATCAGTGTAAAATCAACACAAGTTTCTTGCCTTCTGCCCAACTTGTATGCAGTCGTACTCAGTTTTGTCTGTGCATGGCTTTGAAAGGTGCTAAGCAGCCAGTTGATCAGTTGGAGCCAGCCATCTAGGTGTCATTACACATAAATGGTACATGGCCAGCAAGGCAGAATGGAGGAAAAGAGGCAAAAATGGAATAATAAGTAATTTAAGTGATAGAATAATTCAGCTTTGACCTTCTTAGAAGTGTATTTGACTGCTACAGTACTGAGGGTTGGCACTATCATAAGAGTGCTTGAGAAACAAGGCAGCCTTCACTGAAGGAGGAGACCCAGAACTTGTGCAATCAGTGCTTGATGTATATCTAAGAAATCCCCCAGGAGTTAGACACCAAAGCTGGAGTTAAGATGCTGGACATTTTGTGGAGACAGCCTGAGCCAGCTCTATAGCTTGCTCTAGCCACGGCCTCTTCCTTACATTAAAGTCTCAGGATCCTAAAATCAACTTCTTATTCCTTGCACTGAAATGATCAGCTCTCCTTTGGAACCTTGGTGACTGAGAGGATGTCTCTGGATCTTGCTGGAGAGGATCCTGCCGTTTTGTTTTGTCTTGCTGGCTGCAAGAGGCCCTCCAAAGTCCTAACGCCAACCGAGCTGGATTTAAAAGGTATCTACAGCACAGAAATAAAAAGAGCTGGAGAACACCCAGATAAGACTTGCTAAATTTTGGAGACTTTCCAGGCCTTATCAGGCAGACACACAAAAGAAGAAGTAGCAGGACTTTCAAGCATAACTATTTATTTTTTTCTCCAGTATAGCTTGAAATAGAGGGGGTTTTGCCTGAATATGAAGTGCATAGATTTACATAGAAAATATATAATAGGGATTTACTATGTGCTCAATCTTAGTCTCACAACATTTTAGGCTTTTATCTTCATAACTTAAATTCATAGTAATTTTTTCATCATTAATGGAGCTTTTCAAAGGTAGACACAATGGAGATTCTGGAACAGACAGGCTATTTTTAGAGTCTCATGTATCACACACCACGACAGCAAAGGCATTTAAATACAGAGCTAGCATTAAGTGTGAAAATAAAGCAAGGCTTGTTCCATACACAGCAAAGTGAATACCATTCTCAAACAGCCCTAAGTCCACTTAGTACTAGCAGACTAAGTAAAAAATCTCTTAACTTTCTGTAAGCTATGATGTCCAGCAGTCTTACTACTGTTTTTGTTGGAAGCTCATTTATGAATAATCCCTTAGGCAAAATCTATTTATAGGTGGAGTGTATAGGCTGGAGACTTGGCAGGCTGTACAGCTGTGGTGGTTTGAGTGACCTTGGCTTCCTTTCATACTTTCAAAGGGTCCTTGCTTTTTGGAGCAGGATCTTCAGTTTTCCTCTTCTGGTCTTCTAAAAATGTTTGCATTTTTGCCAATCTTGGTGTTATAGAAAGAACAGGTTGTCAAAGGTAATTGTTTCTGGGTTTTTTTGGTTTGTGGTTGTTTGTTTGTTTTCCTGAATGGGTAATATTTTTATAAATTAAATATATAAATAAAATAAATATTTTTATATTAAAGTAATATTTTTTATAAATAACCAGAAACAAGTTTAACTTTTCTATCTGACTGGTAATTGTGGAGGAGATAAATTCTCCTTAGCATTATAAATGTTTTTCTAGCTCTTCTTAATCTTTTAGCATCATCTGTATTGATTTTCTTGTCCCTTTACATTCAGCAGGACTTTTACTTTGAACCAAAGATAAGTTGAATATATTCTTCCCATTCTGTTCTTTTATCCTAGAAGCAGTGCATATCTGCTGGAACTGACAGCATAGATTTGTATTAAGTCTGTGATTTAATCTCCTCAGAGCCTGAGGACTTTAAGGGGAGATTTGGTTGACTAACTTCAGCTCCCTTTGTGGTTTGGTTTTTTTTTTTCCTCTCTGTCCTCTGAATTTAAAAATGACAGCAAAAAATGGAAATGTACAGTGTCATGCTGTCTGGACCATCAGGTAAATTTCATTGTAAAGGATGTAACTGTTAAAAAAAGCAAATTAAATGGTCATTTAAGAAGGTACATCTCCGAGGAGCGAAAACCAAATAGAAAAACTAAAAACCAACCAACAAATAAAAAGCTCTCTTCAAATCACCCAAAGTCTATGGTGACCAGTTTCTGTGGTGTGCAGCTCACATATTACTAGAAGAATTCCAAACTACCCAGCTGAGGGCATTACTCTGGGAAGGACAGCAGTGTGCATTGACTGGGGCAGAAACGTGTCAGACTTTTGTCATGTGGCAGCAGCTAAACCAGCAGGAGAATGAACCTAGAAGGTGTAATGCCTTGTGTTTAGATCAGTCTTCTTTGTGCTTGTATGCTTCACCTGGACTCCCCAGGCAGCTGCTATGTACTGCTGGAGAAGAGGAGACTGAGGGGGGAGCTCAGCAGTGTCTGTCAAGATGTTCAGGGTGAGTGTAGGGAGGATGGAGCCAGACTCTGCTCAGTGTCATCCAGTGACAGGACAAGAGGCAATGGGAGTCAGTTGGAGCACAAGAGGTTGAGGGGAAACAGAATGAAGAACTTGTTCCCAGTGAGGGTGGCAGAGGCTGGCAGGGGCTGCCCAGGGAGGTTGTGGAGTCTCCTGCTCTGGAGACATTCCAGCCCCACCTGGATCTGTTCCTGGGTGACTTGGTCTAGGTGCCCCTGCTCTGGCAGGGGGGTTGGACTAGATGATCTTCTAGCTCCCTTCCAACCCCTCACATTCTGTGACTCTGTGATTCTGTCCTCTGTCAAACAGCCACAGCTCTCCAGTCCAGCTCTGCCTGCTAAAGACAGCTGACAGCAGGTTCAGATGTCAAGTGACTGCTGCATTAGCTTGTACTTCAAAGTCCTTGGGTAAAGGAACACCACCTCCAGCCCTTGAGAAACAGCAAAGATATTGCTCAAGACAGAAGCCTTAAGTTAGACAGGTATTCAAAGGCCATGCTTGTAAGAACTCTAAGAGCCTTGCAGGTCATCAGAGAAAATAAGCAGGACTTAATCAAGAATAAATCGGGAGCATATTGTGATGAGAATGAGAAACACATAGTGAGCATTTGTGCACATCTGGATGTGCTTTGGAGTGTCTATTTCTCTACAGCTGAAGGATGTTCCCCCAACAAAGATGCCCAGAGGAAGGCAGGCTTCCATCTGCAAATTCAAAGGAGTTTTTTGTCTTTTTTCCTCAGCCTGGCCCTGCTTTTCATGGTGTAGGTTCTGATGCTGTGCAGCTACTCTCCTTTGATCTCTCCATGCTTTATCTTCTCCCACTCTTGAGTAGGTTTCCTGTTTCAGCACTGTTGCCTGAAGCACACAGCAAAATGCTTCATTTCAAAGAAGATGGTCCCTGAATGTTGTGTTTGAAGAACTCAATCAGTTTGAAGAGAATGTGATTTCTTTGGTGACTGATCTGTTTTCCACAAAATAATGAAAAGGAATGGCTGGAAACCCCTCTTCCTGACTCCCATATCATAGAATCATAGAACTGTCAGGGCTGGAAGGGAGCCTAAAGATCATCTAGTTCCAGCCCCCCTGCCAAGTCATATCTCTCTTGATTTATAATTTTTCTCCAACAGTTTAGACTGCTACTATATAAGGGAACAAAGTAATTTGGGATCACTACATCTAGATTTTTCCCTGAGACTAAGTCTTCTTTAACTGTTCAAGCAAATTGTTCTGAGGAAAGCAAAAATCCTTAAAATTATACAAATGAATGCAAAAAATGAATGTATTCTGCAAAAGGACTTGATTTCAGTACCTTATTAGAGGGATTAATTGTTTTTGTTGCTGAGCATGATGAAAAAAATCAGCCGTGGATTAAAGAAGAAAGTCTTGAAATTATTAACAAAATTTGGAATTCCTGAGTTCCTTATGAAACACATACTAGTGATTTTTTGTTTATGTCTGTGCATTTTGCCTGTTGCAGTTGAAGTTAAGACTACAATTGTTTGGTTTAGGCTCCATCTGAAAATAGTGTCAGTAATGTTTTTTATCCAGTTTCATTCAAAAAAGGCAGCATTTGCAGAAATATTGTCTTATTAAATCAGTGGATGTAGCTGGGGAAAAAAATAGACAAGGTTTTCATTGTACAAGGGTTTATTCATAAGCCATCTAGATAAATTTGGAAGATAAAAGCTAGCAAGATAAAAAACTGCATTTGGAAGCTTCCTTTAAGACAAACTAGGCTGATAAACAGTGTTTGAAGGAAGTCCATCTTCCCATCCCCTCCAAAGGGCATATCTTTCAGTCTTCAGTCAGCTTTCTGTCTTGGTGCATCTCCAGACCCATCCCTGTTTCTCCTCATTCTGGTATCCTAGCAAAGGCCAAGCCATAGGTCAAGGCCACTTTGACAGGACAGAGCTTTTCAAGTTTGCAGCATGTGGGAGGTGCAAGTCATGCAAATGAGAAGAAGGAAGGAAGTCAGTCAGAAGAGTAGCTTTATTATGTTCCCAAAACACATAAAAAACCCCATAATTGGAGTCTTCAGTCGCTACCCTACACGGAAGGTCACTAAATGGTTTTATTTCTCCTTTGTGTAGCACTTTCCAACCTCAAGAACCTTTAAAAACATTAATTAACATTTGTTGTCTCCTCTGAGGTTGGTAATTTTAGTACCATTATTCCCTGTTCAGGCCTTGCCTCCCTGAGATTCAGCTGTTGATGATTTGCTTGTCTAATTGCCTAATTCCTCTGCTGTGACTAGGTTTGCAGCAAAGCAGCATGAAATCTAGAGTAAGTTCAGAACAACTAGAAGTCTAGTCCACTAGACCACACTTGAAAAAACAAAAGGCAGATAGATATATCTTAAAATGGTGCCAGACTCTACAGCATTCCTGATCCTGCAGAGGAATGTCCTCTTCTCCAGTGCACTTCACTGTCAGCCCCCTCTCCTTCACATCATCCTGCCTCTGCTGTAAATTACTGCCTTATGGAAGGAAGGGGGGATGTTCATGTCAAGGCAGAGACAAAGAGCTGTGTTACTTTACAGTGGAGCAGGCTCTCATTTTATCAACAACTCATGAGTTTCACTGGAATAACATCATTTGGCGACTGCTGAAATCAAAAATGCTATTTCAGTAAGTCCCAGCCTAAATAGTTCCTTTTGAACACCTGTGGGAAAGTAGGAAAAAGAAGGGCATAGGATGCAAAGTAGTAGGAGGAGGTGTTTTGATCCAGCAGTGTAGAAAAACAGAATTGATTTCTCTCCTCTGCCTGAAGAAACTTGAACTCTTATCTCCTATCTTGAAGCAGAGTGCTCTGCAATTTAATATTCTGTAGTTGTCTTAGCCTTATCTGTTGATCAATCCTAATCACAGCTATAAACAGTTCCTGGTATAGCAATGGGAGTTCCAGTGTCTCATCTTCCAGGTAGGCATCTTCTCCACAGTTAGCAAATCTTTTCTTCTTCCCTTGCAGGTTAAATAATTTAAATATTTTCAAGAGGTTTGAACAGCTGTATTAGGAGCAGAGTAGGAATATGAACCCCAGCCTAATGGTCTTTTGGTTACTTCACATCAGAATGGTACTCTAAGAAGGATATAATATGCTGACCCTCTAGCAGAATTCAAGGTTATTTTTCTCGATTGGCAGTTTTGACTCCAACTAGTTGGAATAACTTTTTGCTCCTAGGATATGCAAGAGCACACAAATTATCTCCCTTGATCTCTTTGTGAGTAGCCTCCCAAGTTAACAACAAGACCAGAACTTAGCTTAATGCTTGGCTGGATGAGCATTACTGGGGACTTTGTTTTTTCCTCCTTTGAACTGAGTTATGTTTAGCCTAAGTGGATTCATTTTGTTGTCACCATTGAATTGTAAGTATACCTGTAAACTTACACTTTTGCTCTTGAAACATATCAAAGTCACCCTAATAGCCATCAACCTAATTTCTCTAAGAAATGTCAATGTAATGTTCTTCAAACTTTCTTCAAGCAGTGGAAATGGAAAACCACCATGACTTCTGATACCATGAAGTAGCTCAAGATATTTCCATGACTGTATGACAAGGGGTAGTTAGACATGGAACATATCTTGTTAAAAACATGTAGGAAAAAAAGCCTCAAACATTGTATTCAGTGTTTTACAGTTTGGCTGAGGTTACAGTTACTGCAGAAGTAGCCATTAATTTTGCTCTACTGAATTTTAGGGGAGTAAAGGAGGTTAGGAGGAGAGAAAGGTGAACATAAATTTTGGCAATTGGATGTACTCTTTGACACTTCCTGCTCAGTTTTTCCACTCTCATAGATTTTGGTGTGATAATTAGACTTTTCAGTCACAGGAGGTGATGATGAGTGCTGAAGGAAGGAACCTCAGCTTTGACACAGTGATGGGGGAATAAGGAATCCAAGAGAGTCTGGAGCAGGTGCCCCAGAAGCTGGGACTGCTCACTGTGTTTGTCAGGCAGAAGAAGAGGAAAGGGAAATTGGTCATTGCTTTCTCACAAGGGTGAGGAGTGAAATGCTAGAAGATTCAGTGAGTAGGTCACTAGAAAACTAATCCAGAGTGAAGAAAAGCAGGTGGTGCACTCTGACTCCTGCAAGGGGGAAGAAATGTCCCAAACCAGCAGGCTGGTTTTGCTCGTGTGAGCCCCGAAATGCCTGCATTGATCAGGGCACTGGAACAGTATAACATATTTGAAGTATGGTGATGAGTAATAACCAAAAAAATCCCACTTAACACAGCACAAGTTCAGTTAGCCATATCTTTGTTCAGTTTCACAAGACGACAGGAAGAATTAAAGCTGTTGACTTTTAAGAATAAGCAACTCGAGTTTGGTGCAAACCTGAGAAGATCCTGCAATGCAAAAGCTATTTATTTCATTTTTAGCCTCATTTGGAGCAATAACAGGGCACGAATATCACTAGGGTTTCCATCTTGAATGCATTTCTTCTACTCTTAAAAATCAAAATAATAGAAATGTCTTTCCTGGTCAGAGTTGTGAGGCAGCAAATGCAGGAGAAAGCAGGAAGGCCTTTGAGCTGAGTGATATTGAAAATCTGAGGTCCATAGTGAAGTTTCAGAAGATGGGCATTTTGCCAAAAGTCCCTTTTCATGGGAAGCACAACAAAGTGTGGTTGGGAAATGCTCTTTGTGTTTGTTTCATCCCATTGCCATGCTGCTGGAACAGGAAATACTTATTGTTTTCTCTAAATAGTGCAAACAGAGTTGAGTTTCTCTTCTTACTGGTGATGCATTGAGACTCTTCTGACTGAAATGAATATTTCTAAAGCAGGAATTATTCCATAGGGACACTTGACAGTAAAGAGTTAGGGCGAGACATTGCAATTGGCTCTCAAGATAATTTGGCTTATAGCAAATTACCTCTTGTGTTTCCTTTCAGCCTTGGACAGAAATGACTTCTTTAATTCCTCTCTAGTGAAACAGGGGGGTCCTCCTAGCACTGCAGATGGCTTTATCCTTAGCTTTGAGCTAGTTTAAGGTGATTATTTGAAAGCATATTTCCAGTTGCACAGTAGCAGCTCTTGAACTGTGCTTCAAGTCTGAAACCTTTCATTAGAGAGTATTCTAGCCATTTTCAAATATCTACCTATAAGCTTATGGGCTCTCTTAAAAAGCTAACATTCTTGAAGTTTTTTTCATGTTCTCTGAGCATGGGGGTATTTGATTTGCTGTGGGTTTTTTGATATATCCCCATTCTTCCTTTATCATTTTATGTCCACAGTACTTTTTCACCCTCTAGCAGACTGGAAACCAGTAGTATTTTCTGTATGAGGTTACAAAAGTTTGCCAGCACCCGAGGCCTAACAATTTCCTTCGTGAAAAAAAATGATCTGAATTTAATCTTATACCTAAGATAGGGCCATTTCATTTCTTACTGCTAATGCAATTCCTTCTAGTTGATCTCTGTTACCTGAGGGACACCTTGAAAAGTATCAGCATCATTTACTTGCAGGGAGAGACACTTTGTCAAGAATTAAAACCTAAAACTTTGGTGGCAACATTCATGTAATTCCTTTTCTATATGAGCACATCTTCTGCTGTGGCAATACTTTAGATGATATAACACTCGTAACACAGAAATGCTGACCCTGTAGCATGTAGAATCTTGAATTATTCATACCCCAAATCCATCCAAAATGGAATTATGTAAGATGGGCTATGTCTTGTCTTGCCTCTTTAACTGCAGGGACATTTCACTTAATAGAAGCACCAAAGGAGATTTGGAAAACTAAAAGGGTGTCTTGCATAATTGGTCTTTCAGCTGGCTGAAAAGTAGCATGAAAATGAAGTTGAGGCTTCCCGTGAACCTGTTTGACTCATCAGCACCTGATGGAATGTTATTTTATTCATAAAATAATAATAATAATAAT
>VYZU01028774.1:1142-14055 GCA_013401355.1 Ceyx cyanopectus | reverse complement strand
ACCCCATCCTACCAGGCGGACCATAACACAAATCACCCAACAAACCAAAACAACCCACTAAACAAACGAATCAAACTAGGCTCAATCTACTAAACAAACGAATCAAACTAGGCTCAATCTACTAAACAAACGAATCAAACTAGGCTCAACCTACACTGCAGTAAAGCTCTTACTCAATGTCTCTTTCTCCAATTACCAAGTGCTAATTGATTGTAACTAGATAAGCTACCATTTTTTCTTAACATGCAGGGAGAGAGACATTACACCTTTTTAGATCTACCTTGTTTCATCACCTGTTGTTTCCATCACACCTTCTTGTCTCTCACTTTGGGTACCACTTTGCACTCAGTGTCCCCTGAGGGAAGCACTGTACCCTANTCAAAACATAATTATATTAGAAAATCTGTGGCTAAGTCAAAAACTTTTCAAACTGCTTATCTCCATCTGCTGCCCACATTGGCTTTTCTGGCACACTTCTAGTCTGATCCTTGTAGAAGTGGATACACCAATGAGAAATTTTACACAGAGCTGAAGAATGTTTTTTTACAGGAAGGAGGGGTATGGAATTTTACTGAAAAAGGAGCTTCTCATTCCAGTGCTAATAAGCAAAGCGAAAGAAAATTCATGTAAATACAGTCCAAGTTACAAAAGTTTATACTTTCTGTCTCTAGAAGCTGCATGAAAAATGAGCAGTAGACTGAATTATGATCTCCCTCAGCATAGACCACCTGATGATTTTGTGATATTTTCTGCCTTATATCCTTTTCTTGTTTTCACTGTCTGTCATTTTTTCCAAATATCTAAGGAATAAAAAAATTCTGTCTTGGAGACAAAATAAAAGTTGTGCAGGGGCAGATAACCAAGGTAAACTTGGATTCTTAAAATGATGAAGACAGACTCAGTGTCAGTTCTGAGATCTATGGTCCATAATCTACTCGTCAGGTCTGACTGATGAGGGAGATCNGGTGTCTGTTTAAAATATGTTTTCATAATAACTTAGAAAACTTTGAAATCTTCATATTTGTCTTCTTTAATTAATCTTCCTGAGTCAATGCATATTTATGAATAGAACAATATATTTTCAACACAAAGCTCTGTGCAGTATCAGCATCAAAGTTGAAGTATCAGTATCTCATCTACATAACAGTCTTTATTTCAGTGTGATAGGGAAAACTAGTACTTATGGAAATCTATATAAAATTCAATCTGCTTTACATCTCAACATTTTATGAAGCCATTTTCTATTTAGAGATGGTTTTCTGGCCTATCAGACATTCCCATGTACTAGAAGTTATGCTATATTTCAGGAAGAAGTGACATAAGTGATTACTACCTTAGACTTAAAACCAGCAATAGCAACAACAACAAAAATAGCACCATAGTACCTGTCCAAAGACTATAGATTTCTTATTCTGGGAATAAGATGACATAACTGCTTGCAGAATGTCATTTTGTTTTAAGTGTGCCATTCACTCTTACATAGACTTTTTTTGCAAGAGGCCAACAATGTCACTTCATCTTTATGGCGGAGGAGCAAATGGAGTTCAGTCACTGTTTCCTTTCTCTGAGGTGATGCAGATCTCTGAATCTCATTTTTAATTATTTCCTCCTTTATTTCCAGCACCTGAACTTGAACTAAAATAGAAAGTAGAAATCTATCTGGAAAAAAAACAAAATTAACACAAAAATAACGAAAGACATGTCTTTAGTCTCCAGCTTCCAAATATTTACTCCTAAAAGTCTTTTAATCACTGTAATTTCAGAATTTATGTTCCTACCCCTGTTCTGAAAGACATAATTGAAGACAAAAAGAGTGAGATTGATTGTTCCCTTCAGCCTCACTTAAAAAGTCACCTACACTGCAGTAAAGCTCTTACTCAATGTCTCTTTCTCCAATTACCAAGTGCTAATTGATTGTAACTAGATAAGCTACCATTTTTTCTTAACATGCAGGGAGAGAGACATTACACCTTTTTAGATCTACCTTGTTTCATCACCTGTTGTTTCCATCACACCTTCTTGTCTCTCACTTTGGGTACCACTTTGCACTCAGTGTCCCCTGAGGGAAGCACTGTACCCTAACTGTGTCCAGCTTTGGGCACCCCCGTTCAGGAAAGATAGAGAACTACTGGAGAGAATCCAGCGCAGGGCCACCAAGTTGATTAAGGGAGTGGAGCATCTCCCTTAAGAGGAAAGGCTGAGAGAGCTGGGACTCTTTAACCTGGAGGAGACTGAGGGGGAACCTCATCAATGTCTATAAATATGTTAAAGGTGAGTGTAGGGAGGATGGAGCCAGATTCTTTGCAATGTCATCCAATGACAGGACAAGAGGCAATGGGAGCAAGTTGGAGCACAAGAGGTTTAGGGTAAGCACAAGGAAAAACTTTTTCACAGTGAGGGTGACAGAGCTCTGGAATGGGCTCCCCAGGGAGGTTATGGAGTCTACTTCTCTGGAGACATTCAAGATCTGCTTGGATGCATTCCTGAGTGACTTGGTCTTGGTGATCCTGCTCCTGCAGGGGGGTTGAACTAGATGATCTTCTAGGTCCCTTCCAATCACTAACATTCTGTGATTCTGTGATAACCCTGCAATCAGTATCAGGCACTCTGCTGGACAGAGGGCTGGAGAAAAAAGAGGGACAGGTGGGTATAGGAAATTTGTATCTCAAACTGTCCTGGGTATGAACAGAAAAGGGTGGGGTGGAGGGGTTGTTTCTGGGGAGCAAATTGATATTCAGTTTGGATATGTGTGACACAGCTAGCCCTGAGCAAGGTTTGGGTTGTCATTCCTTAGACAGAAGGAAACTGAATCAGTAACTTAAAATCAGTAACTCTAATAAGCTTCCTATTCTGTCATCAAGTGCAATTTCCAGTTAAAATAAACTTGGCTTTGGGGTAACAGTNTTGTAAACCTCCATCTGTTCAGTCAGCCAACCAGACAGATCTCTGTGCCTCAGTTTCATCCCTCTGGCTTTCAGCACCCAGCTGGGATTCCTTGGCTAGGATTATGATTGTCAGTGTTTAGATTTCTAGATGATGAAAGGAGGTGGTTCTAAAAAGTGACTCAGGCTACCTAGAAGCCAGCTTCTAGATAAATCCATCTGTCATTATTGCAAGATAACTGTGCTCCTGACATAATCCCCACAGGCAAGTGACAAGAACCTGGGTGGTGACCCAGGTGTCTGTTTAAAATATGTTTTCATAATAACTTAGAAAACTTTGAAATCTTCATATTTGTCTTCTTTAATTAATCTTCCTGAGTCAATGCATATTTATGAATAGAACAATATATTTTCAACACAAAGCTCTGTGCAGTATCAGCATCAAAGTTGAAGTATCAGTATCTCATCTACATAACAGTCTTTATTTCAGTGTGATAGGGAAAACTAGTACTTATGGAAATCTATATAAAATTCAATCTGCTTTACATCTCAACATTTTATGAAGCCATTTTCTATTTAGAGATGGTTTTCTGGCCTATCAGACATTCCCATGTACTAGAAGTTATGCTATATTTCAGGAAGAAGTGACATAAGTGATTACTACCTTAGACTTAAAACCAGCAATAGCAACAACAACAAAAATAGCACCATAGTACCTGTCCAAAGACTATAGATTTCTTATTCTGGGAATAAGATGACATAACTGCTTGCAGAATGTCATTTTGTTTTAAGTGTGCCATTCACTCTTACATAGACTTTTTTTGCAAGAGGCCAACAATGTCACTTCATCTTTATGGCGGAGGAGCAAATGGAGTTCAGTCACTGTTTCCTTTCTCTGAGGTGATGCAGATCTCTGAATCTCATTTTTAATTATTTCCTCCTTTATTTCCAGCACCTGAACTTGAACTAAAATAGAAAGTAGAAATCTATCTGGAAAAAAAACAAAATTAACACAAAAATAACGAAAGACATGTCTTTAGTCTCCAGCTTCCAAATATTTACTCCTAAAAGTCTTTTAATCACTGTAATTTCAGAATTTATGTTCCTACCCCTGTTCTGAAAGACATAATTGAAGACAAAAAGAGTGAGATTGATTGTTCCCTTCAGCCTCACTTAAAAAGTCACCTACACTGCAGTAAAGCTCTTACTCAATGTCTCTTTCTCCAATTACCAAGTGCTAATTGATTGTAACTAGATAAGCTACCATTTTTTCTTAACATGCAGGGAGAGAGACATTACACCTTTTTAGATCTACCTTGTTTCATCACCTGTTGTTTCCATCACACCTTCTTGTCTCTCACTTTGGGTACCACTTTGCACTCAGTGTCCCCTGAGGGAAGCACTGTACCCTAACTGTGTCCAGCTTTGGGCACCCCCGTTCAGGAAAGATAGAGAACTACTGGAGAGAATCCAGCGCAGGGCCACCAAGTTGATTAAGGGAGTGGAGCATCTCCCTTAAGAGGAAAGGCTGAGAGAGCTGGGACTCTTTAACCTGGAGGAGACTGAGGGGGAACCTCATCAATGTCTATAAATATGTTAAAGGTGAGTGTAGGGAGGATGGAGCCAGATTCTTTGCAATGTCATCCAATGACAGGACAAGAGGCAATGGGAGCAAGTTGGAGCACAAGAGGTTTAGGGTAAGCACAAGGAAAAACTTTTTCACAGTGAGGGTGACAGAGCTCTGGAATGGGCTCCCCAGGGAGGTTATGGAGTCTACTTCTCTGGAGACATTCAAGATCTGCTTGGATGCATTCCTGAGTGACTTGGTCTTGGTGATCCTGCTCCTGCAGGGGGGTTGAACTAGATGATCTTCTAGGTCCCTTCCAATCACTAACATTCTGTGATTCTGTGATAACCCTGCAATCAGTATCAGGCACTCTGCTGGACAGAGGGCTGGAGAAAAAAGAGGGACAGGTGGGTATAGGAAATTTGTATCTCAAACTGTCCTGGGTATGAACAGAAAAGGGTGGGGTGGAGGGGTTGTTTCTGGGGAGCAAATTGATATTCAGTTTGGATATGTGTGACACAGCTAGCCCTGAGCAAGGTTTGGGTTGTCATTCCTTAGACAGAAGGAAACTGAATCAGTAACTTAAAATCAGTAACTCTAATAAGCTTCCTATTCTGTCATCAAGTGCAATTTCCAGTTAAAATAAACTTGGCTTTGGGGTAACAGTAAAAAATAAACACTTATGGACACCATGGGCCTGATGTCACTTTAAGTGTTCCTGCTGACACTGGTTTTTTTTCAATATTTCTCACTTCTCTTTCACTAATAATAAGATGGTTTACTTGATCTCATTTAATCACAGTACTATTCTCCTGTGACTTCTACACATAAAAAAAAGAAACTCTGCAATGGAAAGAGACACCAGGGAGGGGGAGCAGAGAGAAAAAGGCATCAGAAGAGTCCTGAGAACAAAGTCACGAGTTGGTTCAAATGCACACACCCAGAGGAAGAGCAGACTCAGGAGTACCTCCCACCTAAAGGAGCTTGTGTAGCACTATTGTAAATAGAGCTAGAGGGGGCTGACATAGGGGTTTGCAGTGCAGAAGCTCTACATGGCCTTGGGTCATAATAGCAAGCTCTGGAGCACAGACAGGACCATTTCATTGAGCAGCCTGGAACTGTGATATTCAGTCAAAAGGTTTACGTGGTGGTGCTGTCCTTGAAGACACAAGTTTTAGTAACTCTTTTTAACACATTTAGAAGAAGTTCCTTTGCTTCAAAAGAAACTGATGCAGACCACATCAAAGCATTAGTGATGACTGGATGGATGTATGAATAATAATAATAAAGCTGATTACACTCATTTGCAAGGTGAACAAGGGTCATGTAACACTCATGAAAATGTTACCTTGTGAGGTGTCCGAGAATGAGGAATTCTGACCTTCAAGACTGAACATAGCCCTCTGAATGCATTTGCTTTTGCCAGCTCTGAACACAACATAAACTCCCAATAAAATGGGCACTGACTAAGGAAACAAAGAGATCCAGGAATGAAACTACAGGCTTTCTCCCAAAGAACCCCCTGTTGTCAAGAGCAGCAAGTGCTCTGGACTAAAAATTTTTGATGTCTCTCTTTCCTGAAGGTAATTCAAACAGTAAATGAACACACAAGATCCCATGTTTATAGTCTTTTAAATATATTTTTGAAAATATTGTGTGATTCAAAATATGTTTTTCAATTTTGCATGCCATAGCCCAGCCATGAGTGATGTATTTTATCCATATTCATAACCGTGTACAAACTTGCTATTCATAGCTCTCTCCACAGCATAAATTCTGGTGGGCATGCTGGAATTTCCTTCTGTGGCATATGGTAATCCTTTACCTGAAGGCTTGCTCCAAATAAATGTTTACATTCCTCTGACAGCTCACTTGAAATGTAAAGGAACAAGGTATGTGAGTCTTCCATTAAATAACTGACTGCATTTACATGTTTTGGGGAGGAAGGCACATAGCGTTCCTACACTGGACTGACTGCAGGAATGTCCAACCTTGTTTCCTCTCATAAATATTTCATAACAGAAAAGACCTTAAAAATATGCCAATTCAAACTGTGGATTGACCCTTCCAACTCCAGGCACCATAACTAGGAGGGACTGAAATAAACACCACAAGTAAGCAGTGCCTGCAGCGGGCAGTCATTTGTGGAAACCACAGCCTCCTCTTTGGTCCTGGGGACCATAGTTTCATTCGGAGGCTGTTCCAGGGAGGGCCAGCTGAAAGGGAGGGTGGTGGGTGGCAAGGGTCACACATCAAAGGTGCCAAGGAAGGCGGAAACAATCTGAAGAAAAACTTCCTAGTCTGGGATTGGGTTTTATTTTATTTCACCCAATTCAAGCAAATAACTTTTTTACTAATGTTGAGGAAAGAATGTCTCAGTGGCTAGGGATAAGTGTGCTGAAGCAGTAAATAGGAAAAATGCCTATACACGGTGTAAATATTCAATTACTGAAGTAAATTTACTTATTAGAGTTCCAAGTCTACTCATGCTCCTATGATTCCAGCTAGTCACATGGGGTTTCTTTAACCTTTCAATCATTATTCATATCACCAGAGCTATTCACTTGACCACCCTTCTTTAGGCTGCCACCAGGCTGGGGCTGGCAGGTTACCAAAACATCCTCAAGAGAAAGAGCAGCACAGGAAGTTGGGAGTTTGTTATTCTGCAGGAATCCAAACCCACAGATTTCTCTGGTAACTCCTGCCCACCTTCCTTGGCAATTGAGCTCTAATAAGATATAATTCATCTGCCTTTGATATCCTTTACTGAGGGGACGTGTTGTTTAGCCCCAGGAGGAAGGTAAAACACAGATGCTCTTTATCCGCCTTTACTAATATTCCCACACAGTGAAATATCTCATGTTTCCCAGTTACAAATCTTCTGCTTCCCATAAGTGTTTGTCGAGAGGACCATATTTTTTGCTGTTCCTCTCGATTGCTATGAAGACTACTCATGGGCCTCTCTAAGTGGACATGACTGGAACATTTTTATAAGGAAATGCTGATAGACTTGGGGCTGTTTAGTCTGGAGAAGAGAAGACAAGGAGTATTATCAATGTTTATAAATATCTGAGGGGTGGTTGTCAAGTAGAAGGTAACAGTTTCTTTTCAGTGGTGCCCAGAGGTAATGGTCACAAACTGGAACAAAGGAAGTTCCACCTAAGATAAGGGAAAGCAACTGTGAGGGCAATGGAGGCCTGGAACAGGATGGCCAGAGAGGTTGTGGATTCTCCTTATCTAGAGAGTTTTAGAACCCATCTTGATATGTTCCTGTGTGGCCTGCTCTGTCAGGGGGGTGGACTTGATGATCTCCAGAGGTCTCTTCCAACTCTTAACATTCTATGATTCAATGATTCTGTGACTGCCTTGTGCAAACTTAGCAGAAATAAAACTAGTACTGGGGACTCGCAGTAACTCTACAAAGCTGAGAAGTGCCTAAGTGACAGCTTGTCCAGGACACTTAGCAGATGATGTGTACCCAATAGCATTGCTTTAAATGAAGAAAACCTTCATGAATGTTAGATGATTTACAGTGGTATAAAACTAGGGAAAGCAAATGAATTCTGCTACCCAGAGAAAAGAATAATTACCACAATAATAGTTTGTAATGAAAACCAATCTCTTCTCTGAGGAACAAAATTGCCTCTACAACCTTTAATTAAGTTGGGTTCTAAAATCTTTGTAGGATAATTTCCTGCACAATCCCCAATTTACAGTGTGGAAACCAGGGCACATATACACAACAGAATTTGTCTGAGTGTCACAGAGGAAGTCAAAGATAAATGGAATGGAAACAAACCAGACCATAATGTGCATAATTGCCACTGGAATCTGAAAGGATATTTATTCAAGACTAAATTTTACTCTTACTAAATAGTCCTGTACATTAAAAACAAAACTGTCCATTGTCTACCAGTAATTTAAAAGTCTACCTACTTTTGGGAAGATGGAAGTATTCCTTAGGCAATTGGTGCAGGTGTGTCATCAGAGCAGTCCCTTAGACTTATAACAGACTCTCTGTTAAACCCTTCCCTCCCAAAACGGAAAGAGAAAGGGAATAAGGGAGATAAACTTAGTGATTAGAAAAGGAAACTAGAACAGTTTTAGTGAAAATGAAAATAATAAAAATAGAATATATACAAAATAAGTGCCAAAACCCCCTGATGGTAATTACATCACCATCACCAGTGATGCTGTGGCACAAGCACAAGGAGAGTCCCAGACTGGGCCCAGCAGCAGACAGGATCTCTGTTCAGGAGCTGGATTCTGGTACTGGATTCAGGAACACACAGATTGGGATCAAAAGCAGAATGGACAGAGGCCTCCTTGAATGATGGCTGAGAAAGAAACTAGAAGAGGACCTTCTAGTTCTCAGAACCAAGCTGAGCAAAGTGGGCCAAGAAGGATGGACCCTCCTTATCCCTCAGCTTTATACTAATTATGATGTATGTGTGCTGGAATCCCTCATCCCTCAGTTTGGGATCATCTACCTGTCCACTCCTCCCTGTAGGTACAACCTTTTATTTTCTACAACCCACAACCTGGTACACAAGATCCAGCAGTGGCTTTGGTCTTCACATCAACCCTTGGTACTAACTCTAAATAGGGATGTTATCACTGCTAGAAGAAGAAACCACCTGCAAAAACAGACTGCTGACTTTGGACAGTGCAGTTAGTTAGTGGATCTGAGCTGAAAAGTAAAATCACTGAACTATTTATATTCTCACTCAAACCAGGACAAGGCATATTGTGTGCCTCTGCACACTTCTTAACTGAATTATGTTTGTATACATCCTCTACAAAAATGTTTCAGGGAAGTGTAGGAAGGACAAAACATTCTGAGGAGAAGAGATACTGTCATTCAGATACTTCTTATTTAAAGTCACAGATGTTATAACAAGCGGTTATCATTGCTAACTCAGTTAAAATCGGGGGTTTTTTAAGCAGACGAACAATAAGGCCACAAACCTCTTAAAAATCAATCAGTAATGCTAGATTATACTCATGGCTACACTTTCCTGTCATCATTTATCAGACAATATGACTTTTTTAGTCCCTAAAGGATCATCTACAATATTACAGTTAACTATATACATCAAAGGTAGTAGAAATCAATGCCAAAATATTTTTCATTTCTTGCTATAGAAATCACCCTGCTGCATGACACCCAATATCCTAAAAAAAAATTCCTGGAGAAATGAAACTTTTTCATCATTTTCAGGTCAGCAGACTTGGTGTTCATTTAATTGATTAAACAGGTGTAGCTGGAAATAACCTAATCCTCTCCTTCCAGAACTTAAAACCAAATACTGTTAGCAAAAGTAGTATAGAAAATAAGGTGACACAAAGTGAAAATGATGAGGGTTTTTGTGACTCAAACCACTTGATATCAGGGTATATATCTTCCAGTTTAGGTAATAACCTATTGAGAAGCCAGATGGAATTACAATGATGTTAGCACATTGTTCATAGAGATAGAAACAAGCACTTCAGAGGTTAATATCTGTGGTTTTCCATATAGTCAGTGTTCACTGCAGACTTGTAAACTTGTATATAGTTTTTATCAAAAAAGTATCTAGCTCTCTCTCTCTTTCTTAGCTATTGATCAACCTGTACTGCTAGTCTCCCACAGTAGCTCATGCACCCCAGTCCAACTTTTGCATCAAAGCCCACCCAACTACATTTGCAGCATGTCCCCAAGGTTGGCAGACTGAGATTAGCTCTGTTAGTTCCCAGTTATGGAGATAAAAAAATATTGACATCTCAGCAGTTCAACAGTTTTACAATATGATTTCCTACCATTTGAAATAGGTTCACTGTGTTTAGCTGGTGAACTGTAAAATCCATCCAGAATACTCCACCAATCAGCTTCAAAAAGAACCAAATTTAAAATTGGGCTGCTTTGTAGCACCACATCTTGGTTTCATACATTCAGAAAAGATTTCGAGAAACATCACTTAAATTACCAGGACATTTCCAGGCATATTCCTGTAGGTTTCAGCAGTTCCCTGCACTCAGAAAAAGTAACAACAAACCATGCTCGAGCCTCTTTGAAATAAGGGGGAAAATTGTCACAGTACAATAACACAAGCAGCTGGTCACAAAAATCTCCATGCCTAACAGAGGGCCAGGTCCCTCCAGACACACAAGAGAAGCCAGGTAAAATTTTATGGCAAATAATAACAAAAATATATCACGGATTACAATTTGCAAATCAGCAAGTCAGATGGTCTCAGTGAGATCAAAGGCAAGCAAAATAAGAAGTTTAAGTAATCTGTGCAAGCCTTACGTCTCTATTGTCCCATTCTTAAGGCAACAAAATCTTTTTGAAAAGTGCTGTGTTCCTCCAAAGCAGCAGTGGCAGCTTTTTGCATCCATGATCCAGAGAGATATTTTAAAACTATGAAAAAAAACCCAACTGAATTTTCATTCTTCTTTACCAGAGTGGAAAGTTACTTTGCAAGTTTCAAAATATTTACAAATTTATCTATGTTTAAAAAAAAAAAAGAAAAGAAAAACCAAAACAGAAGGGGAGTGGTAAAAAACNGTGAATCTTACTATTACATGCAGTTCTGTTTTTCATCATCAATGACTAATTTAGTGGTTTATAGTTCCCTGTGAACCACTGTGTCCATACTGGGAAATGACTAAGTGGTCCACAGAGGACTTAGGGCACACATGTCATATAATTAGTTGTGCATTGGCTGAGACCTGAGCAGTATCAGGATTTTTGTTTCACTCTTTGTTTCTAGGCTCCCTAGACAGATACTTTTGGCAAATAAGAACAAAAAGTGTGAGCAAGTTGTACTTTCTCTGCACTTTGATGTTTTAGAAATTGTAAAAGGCAGTTTAGCTGATAATCATCATTTAAAGAACATTTAGCCATCAACAAAATAAATTGTTCATTATGAATGAGATTTTGAGTGGTATTTTGGAGCCCTCATCTAAACTTGTTACCTAAATCCTCCTTATTCTCAAAAGCATCAATAAAAGGGAAAAAAAAGGAAAATCTACAGATTTCCTTTCACTTCAGGTAACACATNGTGGATGACATGTTAAGTTCCTTTAAAAACAAAAATCACAGTAGTATATAAGATGTCAAGGCATTGTAGAATCAACAAAAGAATAATTGAATAATTTCAATTCTATGAAAATCTTGTAAGAATATGCATCTAACTATTGTTATTGTAGGCTTTATTTTTTAGAAAATGATAAGGAAAATAAAGTCTCAAACAACTCATGTGAATTCTTACAATGGAATCTGTTGAAGTACTTGATTCCTGGCTAGATTACAGTGAGCCTTCACCAGTCTGTTCAGCATTGGTGAATGCAGAGAGGGGGAAGGTGAAGTTCAGAAAACATAGTTTTGTTGCCCACTGTTTTCTGTGTGTACTTCTGGAGCATTGTGCCAAAACACCAATTCACTGTATCTGTAGTGCTGGTATCAGGTCCCCAGAGCATCACTGTATTTCCTCCAGGATATCATAGCTCGTATGTTAATTGAACAGCAAAAGAGGAAGCATATTGATGAAAACAATAAGATAAACAAATACATAGTGCAGTCGGCTTCAGATGATTTCTCATTATGCCTTGTCCTGCAATGTTGTCAGACCCTTTTCAGGCCTGCTGGGCACAGGCAGCAACAGGCCCTCACTCTACCAGGCAGTTTCCTCGCAGATGCACTCAGCAGCAAAAAACTTGTCAGCTATTCCTAAATATATTCATCCTTCTTTGAGCTGGAGGACTGAGTACAGGGATAATTAAAATATCAAGTCGCTCATTACACTCACTCTACTTTGTAAAAGCTTGCTGGCTGCGACACTGCTTTCTGGCACCAGCAAGTGAAAGAATAATTCATCCTTTGTGTCTTATGATATTTTTTACCTTGCCAGGATGCAGCAGCTCTTTTCAGGAGACCGTGGGTCATCTGAAAAATCATGCCCACAAGCTCCAGTAGAGCAACCTCTGAAAAGACGGCCAGGAACCATCAGCTGGTTCTCTTGTTCTGCAATCTGAATTGCCTCTTTCAGACACTACGTGGGAGAAGAGTTAAATATCAGTCTTGAATACTGCTTTTCAAAGACAGCCATGTCATTACTCATTTCAAAGTAAACAACTCCTGCACTGCATAGTAGAATGAGCTAGGTGTTTCTTGTACTATCTATAAATTGGAGGTTTTGTCTGTGTTCTCTAGCTCATTTCCTCTGAATGGTCAATAAAATATGAACAAAGCTGATTTACTATTATATATATCTATGCCAAAACCAACTTCCAACACTGAAATCATATAATGGCCTTATCACACACTTTTATTTCAGCAATATTTGGACATGGTCATTTCTGTGTTGAAGATGAAGACATGAGGAGTTATAATCTAACCACAATTGTATTCCACTGCCCTTATGTTTACAAATCTACCTACCATTTTCTTCCTCTTCCCTCAGATTTATATTTTATTGACCAT
>VYZU01028773.1:0-52222 GCA_013401355.1 Ceyx cyanopectus | reverse complement strand
GTGCCTACTTTTGTAAATGAGTTCAATGAATGTCTAGGGAGCATACATTATGGGTCAGGAAGACTGGCATGATCTGGGCCAGACTTGGCCTGAATTAATACTGACTCCACACACTTCTGGATGAGGACTGTCTTAGCCTAGTGTGGAAGTAATTGGCAAGACAATACAAGACCTAGTGCTTTCTAATATTACCTGTTTTGTAATTATCTGGGGTGATCTCTGCTTTGTGCTGTGAAGTGGGCACTTGTTTGTTTTAACACTAATTTTTTTTTTACATAGATGGAAATGAGTAAAGGCAGGATATTTGGAGTGGAAACTGCCACTCTACTAACCAGGTGATGCCATCTCTTCGCTCATCTTGGTGGTGTGACAGTTTAGCTGATTCTTGATGTTTTCTTCATTCTAATGGCATTGGGAAAGTGGTGTTGAAGTTGGTCTATGTGTCAATATGCTTTTCTTCTTGCTGGTTGGGGTGTATGGAGGTACTAGATTGTCAGCGCTAGTGGTTCTGTGCCTGGCTTGATGAACAGTACCACAACCTTGCTCTTGGCATGTGTCTGAAGGTCCTGTCTTCTGTCCAGTGTGAAAATACTCACAGTTGGGTAGACAAAAAAAAGTAAAGGCAGCACTGACTTCCAAGGTGGCCATTCTGGTAAGAAAGCCAAAGTTTGTTGGAAGGGAGCAAGACAGGGGAGCTATTTTCTAAACAGATCCCAAAATGTGATGGTACTTGAAGACTGTATTCAAGCAAAATGCCATCTTCATTGACCTCAAAAGCTTTGAGTGACTCCAGAGAGCTAGTGGCTCTGAATTAGCAGCAGGCTGGCAAAGCTGGTCCTGCTGCAGCTGTGCACTCTCCCACTCTAAACGTATCTTCATCTGTCCATAACTGAGTGCTAAAACTCAATTTTTACTAAAATCTAGATGCAGATCTCTGGCCAGACAGCGCGTCTTACTCCTTTCTAACAGCTGCTTAAACCTTCTCAGGCTACCAGAGCATGAGAAGTATTCCAGGAGAATGGCTGGGTATTTGTACAAAAACTAAGCTGATGGAGTTTACTTTTGGGTAAGTAGGACCTGGGAGAGTGTTTTATGAGGGAAGTAAAAGATTTTGAATCGTATTGCTTCTTTGCTAATGCTTCCTATCAGTCTCTTATTCTGAGCTTGTATGTAGGTGGGTGAACACAAAAGCTGAGAGAAGATAAAAGGGAGAAGGGGGCTATAGAAATACTCTTATAGTAGCTCACGAGACTTGGAACGCATGGTTGGTGGACTTAGTTTTGAAAACATGTTCAAACTCCCACGTGCACTGAAGCCATTAACTCTCTTTAGGGTAACAAGTGTTATTCCAGTGAACAGGCTTCATTACCTGGAATGTGTAATGAGCTTGAATTGATGATGCACAATAAAATATCTCTGGACACTCCACTTAACAAAATGGTTAGTATTTATTGCTCTTGTGATGAGTTGTCTTGTTTATGGAATCAGTATGTATGAAAGCAAACTGACAAAACGCCAAGTTACCTTGTGATACAATCATGTAGCTAGGAAACCAATTAATGTTATCTTTTATTCTGCAATTTACTTGCTCTCTGGTGCCTATGCATTGTAACACGCATACTATGCAATATCATTCTTTTTTTAAAACAGTTCACTCCATTGGGCAAGAAAGGCCTATGTTTAGCCTTAATTTTCTAACAATTCACAGGAAAGTACTTTAAAAACAATTACAAACTAAAAGAAGGTGAAAAACACAAAGTAAAAGCACAGTTCCTGACTGCTCACACAAGTGTCTTCTAGCACCAAAATAGCATCCATAATAGAAGCAGCTACTTGCTGTAATAGTTTCAATTTATGAAAACTGTGTACTAGATAAAATTATATTGTGATGTGTAAAAAGTGTATTTTATAGCTTTGGTGACTTAGTTTACTGTTTTGTATATATGAATTTTATAAATCTATTAAAACTTGACTTGTTATACTGTTCTTTATGTGTTTTGTCTCTCAAGAGAGTCCAAAATTAGTTGGTTTTTTGCTTATTTAATTTTTTTTTCTGCAAGAAAGCTGCTTTTGAATACATTACAACATGAACTGCATGAAGCTACAGCTATCATGCAATAAAATCTTGTTCTGTAATCTTTGCATATCTCCCACCTCTCCACTTATGGTCTGAATCATTCTTCCCAAGCATATCCAGGAATTGAAGGCTGCTGAACATTAACCTGTATAAAGTTTCTAAATCACTTGTCTGTAGTGCTTCAGTAGTTGGGAAGGGCATTAGACCTGAAGTGGAAGGGGCGGCACAGCTGGAATCTCTGTGTGTATTTGTGTGTGTGTGTGTGCATGTGTGTATTTTAATTTCAGCAAGATCAGAAAATTAGGCCTAAGTTTGCAGCACCTAGTAGGCCTGGTCTGCTGTGTAGCATTTGGTAGCAGCCATGCAAACTGCACTTGCTTCCTTTCCAGTGCCAGTCCCCTCTATTGCACTTGCTCGTGTGCCATGGTATCTTGTACAGCACCGCAGGACCATCATTGGTTCTATCCGTGTCTTAAGGCATTTTCATCCTGGAATCAATGAAATCTGTCAATCCAAGCTCCAGTTCTGGGAATGTCATTAACCTTTTCTTACTTGGAGTTTGAAAGGTCACATGGCAGATTTTTGTGGTGAATCTCAATTGTTTCTTGTGTGAGCTCTTAATGCTTCATCAAATACACTGGCAGGTACACAGTCTGAGACACTTCGTGGAGCATTATTTGCCCTTTTTTACTAATAGCTGGAAGTGTTCGTTCATCAACTACATGAAGCTTTTGGGAGGGGTTGACTATTTTTCCCTGGAGGTGCTGAGCAATTTTGAGTAACAATGTGTATTGTCAGCTTTCAGTATCTCTGAAGATGAGGGCAGATGAATTGCCAGTTCAATACATAAGAAGTTTCCAGGTGTGATCATTTACATGCTGATCTAAAACACTGTTGGTGGCAACTGCAGCAGCTCCAAGTGATCTCTTTGGGCAGCTCTGTGAAAGCAAATTACCCCTTTTTCAGGCCAAAATATTGCTGTGAATTATGGCCCTGAAGTATAGCATATAGAAAGATGTAACAAATTTCACCCTGAAGGAAGTGCAAGCTCTTTCTGCCATTATCTGGTAAACACATAGATGGTGTGATGGGCTGTGCCAGGCTGTTGAGACACTTGACAACAGACAGGGAAGGGTATGAGTTTTTTTCACTTTTGCCAGCTCTGAAGCTGTTTGGAATTTAGCTGGTTTGTTTAGATGGAGCTTCTCTAATGTCTGAATTGCTGAATCTCCAAAGCTGTAATCAAACTAAGAAATGTATTGTCACTGGGGTGCCTACCCAAGCTCAGTCCTGCCCTAGTGAGGAGCCATGAGCAGCTGCTTAAACTGCACCAGTTTCAGTGGGATTTAAATTTTACTTTGGAACACACAGTGGAAGGCTTGAATCAGGATAGCTTAGTGATGTCATTTTTTTTCATGCTTGCCAATATTTCTGCTATGTTAAGCTATCTCACTTCATGCAGCAAAGATGGCCCTTTTGTAACTGAGTCACATAGTAGTTGTACCGTAAGAAGAGAGGCTGAAGCAGTCAGCTGCAGGTAGGTAGTTCTGTTTGGTGTCAGTGAATGCTTCTACCCCAGGGACAGCCTAAATTCCAGATAGAAACTTTGAATTCCTTTTCCCCAGATCAGCCTGGCTAGCTCTTACTGGAGTACCTTCTCTACCATTTAAATAATCCAGCACTCTGAAGATAAAAGGGAAAATGCAGCTATTTCCCCAGGGAGAGGCTTCTCTAAAATGCAAAGCAGACAGGGCACTACAGCTTGTATTTGTGCTAAAGCATACAAGACATAGGATTTGAGGTGGTTATAGTAATACTGAAGTATTCATTACAAGTCTTTGAGGAGAAAAAGTAAATCCTGTGTTTTCTAGCTCCAGTCTGGTATATCATTATCCTGTACAGAGCTAGGAGGACATTTTTCAGTTGCTAACAAAAAATAGCAAATTTCTTGCCAGTCTCCCCAGTGCTGAGCAGCATCTTGAAAGCTGCATTGTGTTAAGGGAGGAAGAGTTAATCGGAAGAGCATTGTGGGAGACTTTTACAAAAAGTACCTTTCCTTTACAGCCTCAATTTTGCACAGCAGAAAGAGACTTCAGCTAAAAGTACCATTTTGGGGGAAAGAGGTGGTCAAATCCCCTGCAAATCAGAAAGTGCTGGATACTGCTAACAAACTGTGAAGACATTGGGTTACCTCAGTGGGAGAGAAGAGGGGAAACCATCAAACTGGCAGGCAACAACTGGCAAGCTGTTGTAGGCAGTTTTACCCTTAACTAGCAAAAGGTCTAGGCTTTTTTGTTGTTTCCATGGACAGTTGCATTGGACTCCCTTCAATTACAGCAACTTAATATTTTAAGAGTAGGAGTGCAATGTTCTGTCTGTTTCTTCTTGGGGGAAGATATTTGTCTTTATGAGGTTGTAAAGCTATTAAAAGACTGCTTTCTGCTCTGTTTGGGATTATAGATTTTAGAAGCTGCTTCAAAATAAGTATTCTTGATCTTGGAGCAGAAAGGTTGTGACTGGTTTCTTTTGGTCAAGGGTGATGCTGTAAGTAGCCATAGGATGGTGTGTGATTTGAGAGATGTTCTGAGCCAGATGAGCCTAACGTGAATCTGGGTTGTACCATTGCCTTGGGGATCATTACATTGAAGATAAGAGCAGTTTCAGGAGTAGTTACATGGTTCTGCTGGGGGATCTTCTGAAGGCAGGTCATGTGCAGGATTCATTTCCAGATCATCTGCTTGTCACAGCAAGGCACCCATAGGAGAAAAGCAAATGCTGTCTGGGACTGTTGACAGAGGCTGTCAGCCAGAGCCCCAAAGTCATGCCTGGGGAGCAATGCAGCACAACAGGCTGCTGGTACTGCTGCCCTTTGAGACTTACCTCCTTTGCCAGCTGAATGCCCAGTTCCCTTTGCTGTCTGTCTTCCTGCAGAAAGCTCACTAAATTGTGGCTGAAGTGCTGCATCTAGGTTCGCTTGCCTGCTGTGCAGTGAAACTCTGTCCCTGGACCATTTGTAACCTATTCTGATCTTGGTTACTGCATCGCAACTTTTGCCTATGCATTTACATGTAGAGTACCTTACTACTTCTTGCTGATGATTGATCCACAGCTTGACCTTCTAAAATGACCAATAAGTATCTCATTTGTGTTTCTGTTCTACAGTTTACTCATCAGATTAACTGCAAGTTATGCTGTTCCCACACCCTTCCAAGTAGAACTATCTCCCTGGAAACCTACAGTAAATCTTGTTGAAGGGCTTAAATTCATTTCACTTTCAGTTTTTCTGTCAGCTGTTTATGGTACACAAAGAAGAGTAGGAATTGCACCTTTGTGTTGCAGCCCTGGTTATAACCTTGATTTTCTGTGTAACCATGGCCATTCATTTTATTCCTATGATCCATATTGGTTCCAGTCTTTACTGGTGTAGACTGTGGAAAGTACCACTCAAACCCTGGGAACAGCATGTTGCACTGTGCTCTAATGTACAAGCAGCAGTGCTGGAAACCTTTGCTGATGTGAAGGGCAGCCACCTCTGTGGGAATGTCTTTGCATGAACAGAAACCTGTACTGTAATATTGCATGGACCTTCTCCAGCTGCTCAAGGACTTCAAAGTGTGTTCAGACACTTTCTACATTTGACTGCTAAATTGCATCTTGCCTGTGGACCCTGCTGAGCTGTTCATGAGAGCAGGTGAATTTCTGAGTTGCTGTGATGTACTTCTTACCTGGAGCACTTCTGGACAAGCTGAGCTGGTTAAGTGGTGTTATGTCAGTGATGTTGACAGAAATACCTGTTGTTAGCAAGCAACAGCTCTTGAGCAGAGAAATCGATGCTTTCACAGCAGTGCCAAGTGTCACGTAGGGAGTTTCCTATCTGACTTATGCCAGTAGCTCAGTTTGTTTCTGTGCCACCATTTTTCTCTGTTGTCTTTGGACTTTATTATAACAGAAAGCTGCCTCTTTCCCTTAGGCAATATTGTCATACTGACTTTATGGCCTCTTTCTGGAAAGTTTCTAAAGTTCAGCCTAATGATTCAATACAGAATAAAGTAAGAGCAAACAAGGCTGAACAGAAAGTAATGTCTCATGTAAAACAGTAAATCTATTAAGGCAATGACTGGACAAGTATGAGGCAGTACATGGATTTATAATTCAAGCAGGATTTGCTGGGAAAATTTCTGCTGGGAAGAATGTCTTGGGTGGGAAGCCCATGGCCATTCTGGCTGCCAGGAGAGGGCAGCAGCAGTGGCTCTGCTGGGAAAGAGAAGAAAAAAGTTTCCAGGAATTGCCGTCATTGGTCCTGAAGCCAGGACTCCCTTTTTCTCCCTGTATGAATCATGCAGGTATGAAGTTTCTTGTGTTTCTGGAATCCAGTTTAATTTATTACGAGATTGTATCTTCTACTCACCTGCCTTTGCAAATCTCAAGCTTTTCTCAAGTGTCTTCCACTGGTCCTCTCCCCACTGCAAACCTGCGCTGCAGGGTTGCTGTATGGTTTGAGGGCCTCAAAGTGCACTGGGAAAGCCCTCAGGGAAGCCAAAGCTATTAATGCCTTCGAATGAAACTGCCTCTCTCTCCTCCCAGCTGAACTGGACCCAGTCGTACCTGCTACTTTTAGACAGGAGAAATTTGAAGCATGGCCATGTAGCTGTGAGCTACAGAGAGCATTACTGATGCTGAGGTCTGAGTGAACTAGGGATGGAGAGACAGCCTTTCCCTAGCATGCTGCTGTTACAGAGCTTGAAAACCCACCAGCCTCTTGAGCTCTCTCTGTTCCTCTCAGGCTATTTATAGAGGAGGGGTGTGCCCTGTAGCAGGCCAGCTCTGCAGCTCCTGGTGCCAGCAGGGCACCCATTCATAATCAGAGGGTGACATATGGTACAGAGAAGATGTAAAGGGCCGGCATGTTAAGTCCTTAAGGCAGAAAGAGGAATGCTTGTGTAGTTCCCCCTTTAAGTTAATAATCACAGTGCGTACATTTCATTACATACAAAGTACATTACATACAAAGTTTTCAAAGGTTTTCTCTTCTGTGCCAGTCGACAGAGAATGTGAGTAGTTACAGCTCAGCTTCAAGCCTGGCTTTGTTTAACCTGAAGTAGCTCTGGAGATCCCCTTGAGTGTCCGCCAAAAGATGGTTGTTACACTAACAATGCTCTTTGTGGTGGGTGAGCAGCCAGGGATCTTGCTGTTTTGCTTGCTGACTCTGTGCCTGTTCTCTTCCACCTCTCCCTCCTACTCATAGCATGAATTTGTCAGCCTTGGTAGTGCTCCTGCACTCAGTGCAACTTCCAGCTGATGGGGCAGCAACCACAACAGAGGAACATTTGGTATGGAGGTAAAGGAGAGTGAGAAATATAATCTTGTTCTTCAGACTAAAAGTCTAAGCAGGGGAGAGCTCTGTGTATGGGAGAGCTGCCCTGATGTAATTCGCATCTGTCTGTTCAGATGGCCTATGCTTCTGTGTGAACATATTTAGTGTCCAGCATTGGCCTCTTCTTGCTAGACTTCAAACAAAATGAAACATGACAAGAAAATGCAAGCACCTACATAGGACTTGATATGGGTTTGAAGTAGTTTCCTTGCTTAGACCAGCACAGGAAAAGCCCTTACATAAGAACTGATCACATCAAAAACATGTTAGCAATCTCATAAAAAGAAGCACCTTTTATTCCTATGGGGAGTTGCTATTTCTCTTAGCGAAAATGTGTGGTGAAAAAGGTCAGAAGCAGGATAGTAACATAGCCAAACCTGTAGGAGCAAAGGTGGCCCAACACAAGGCAGACCCACCCTAGTTTTCCTCCCACCGCCAGCGATGAGGGGATGATTCCCCTTTGGACAGTTTTCTGGAACTCAGTTTCCTTCGCAAGGAGGAAAATTTGTCTCCAAGAACTTTCCGTAGCCCAGTGCTGTCCCTAGTAAAAGGTAGGTCCTTCTTCATGGCAGGCAGTTGCCCTGTAAACAGCTCCCACTTATCCAGGGCATCCACAGTCTTGTCTACTTGAGCCAGTTCCTCCTCAGAGACATTCCTCTCTAGGGCAGCAATGCACATCTCCAGCCACAGTTCATAATCTTTAATGATATCTGTGGACTTGGTGGGCCCAGAGAGCTGGGCCTGGCTCTGCACCTCTGCCAGAAAACAAGAATGTTCCTCCTGTTCCAGCTCCTGGCTGATAGAGAGGGCCTGGCTGCAAGTATCTGGTGTCAGTGGCTCAGACAAGGAGGTCACAGCCTCAGAGTCATTCTCACAACACATCCCAGAGTCTGAGCTGAATGGAAGGATGTCCTCTGAGGCAGACAGGTCTGCTGACTCTTGCCTTGGCCACGTGGACAGTACAGTCTGTGTCCAAGTGTAGAGCTTCTGTGATGAGAGTACAAAAGATTTCATTTTAAAGAACAAGAGAAAACAGTTCATGAGGTAAAGTGAAACCTGTTTGTCAGGTAAACCTCTTTATCTAGGGTGGCTCAGCTTCAGATGCTGTCATCCTGTCTGTCAGAAGATGGGTTCAGACAACTCATGGTTACCTTAAATAATACGGGGGTTCCCTTGTGTGCCCAGTATCTGTGGCAGAGCTACCTCCAATCGGATGTGGATTGTATCTGCCTTATTATTTAAGTTAGCAGGAGAAAACAACACTAATTCCTTTCTTGCTGTGAGGATGCGATCTCTAGGAGAGCCAAACTCATGCCTCTCTAGATGAAACTATCATTATAAAAGCTCCTGAGATAGTGGTGAAGAATTTTGTTTCATCATGTTGTTAACTCCTATTGTAAACTGCATTTTATTTCTAAGAATAGCTCTTCCCCTCTTGAGCTGAAAGGCAGAAGTGGGAAGGTTGGGATTCAGGAAAAAAGTCAATGAAAGGAAAATGTTTAATTAAGACAGTTTCTTTTTTAAATATTAAATGCTACTAGGGAGTAGATAATGGGTTGAGACTGGCACATTTATTCCTTATGCTTTGGAAAACAAATCGCAATACTTCAGTCATCACAGGAGAAAATATTATCTCCTTGTCTGCCTCATTGGCATGTGTTGGAGTGTTTGTTGGGGTTTTCAGCTTTTTCACACTCTTGTGGCCAACTTCTTAAACTTTACATCCTTCAGCTCCCAACTGATACCTTTGCAAAGCCTTGTGACTGCTTTGGATAACACAAGGGTGATAGAGTATTAACTTGAGATGCCAGGTCTGAATTAACCTGTTCTGGGTTCATACATGCTTGGCTGAGGGTGAGCTGTGGTGTTTGAGAAGTGGGCAGGAGATTTCCAGCCCTGTAGAGCTCCCTTCTGCAGCAACCCACTGCTGCCTCCCTCTTCCTTCCTCTATTGCTCTCTCTTCAGGCAAGTGCGAGAAAGGATAAAGAGCTCAAATTGAGTGGGTGGGAGAAATCAGCCCTGGTTCTCGTTGCAGTCTGTGTATGAAGCCTCAGGGAAGAATTTCATACAAGAATAAAATGGACTCTTTCAGCTAAATTAATCCACCCTGCCCCCTCGCTTTGGGGCAAGAAAAAATGTAAAGTGACAACATTTTTTGTGCTTCATCCCACCTCCAATAGCCCTTCCCTCCCTCTGGTTTTAAAAAAACAAAGTCAGCACCGGAAACTGCAATAGAAGCCAGATTAGGAGAAGGGACAGCAAAGCTATTTGAAAGCTGCAACCAGTCCATTATTTTATAATGTGTCCTAAAATTCCCAAGAAGACTGAATCTGGGAAGGAATCACAACTGCTTCTTTGTACAATTCCCAAGAGACAAAGCTGCTGAGATGAAGATGTTCAAACTTTACATCTGGATTATTTAGGGCAAAAGAAAGCAATGATTGACTTGGGATTGTTACTGCAACCCCAACATCCTTCCTGACTCTCACCCTCTAGGTGCTTTATTGATACAAATTTGGGAAGTGTGTGTAGGGCTGAGCCTCTTTCTATATTCTCGTATTTAACTATAAAAGGATAGCCTCCACCAGGTTTTAACTTACCTGCAGGAGGGAGCACTGGATGAGGATGCCCACCCCAGGTCACTAAGAATGAAATGAGCAGGTTTGTTGTTTGGTTCCAGGTTTGGCATTGGAAGTTTTTCCAACCCCTCTGTCATGACAATGCTGTTATCTCCAGCAGCAGTGTGGCCGTGCTGCGCCTGAGAGCAGGCGCTGCCATTACCACCATGGTGAGGGTGTAACTAACCCAGCCTCTCGGAGCAGCTTCGGCACTGTTTTGTTCTACAGTGTGGCAAACCAACCTTAGTGCTATGTGCAGAACAACCTGGGGTGCTGCAGAAGCAGCAGGTGAAAACGTTGGTTGTGGTGGGGAAACACCATGAGAATTTATTTGCTTTCAGTTTTCAAGATGACTCACACGGGAATAAGCAGCTGTGATGAAAAAAATCAAGTGTTTTCAAGTGCAACTCAGATAAATAAATGGAGGGGCTCTTCTTCCTGCAGAAGGGCCGGTTTCCTGTCCCAAATGCTCTCCTGCCTGTAACCATGTCTCAGTTGCAGACTTCATCAGCACTACCTGCTCCTGGCAAGGAACAGCTTTGTGTCTGGCATTTCCTGTATTTATTCGAAGTCTGCGGCGGTTCTGGGGCAGGTGGGGATCTGTGCTAGTTTTCCAAAGGGAAGTGTGCCTTCAGATTTGCACTTGGCCAACCACAATTGCTCAAAACATGCTCAGCGAGTAATTTTTCTATCTGATATCGTCTCCAAATGCTTTGTGCTCTCTTCTGTCTGATTCATCTCTGGCATTTATATTTCAGTGCTATAGCAAAGCCTTTTACAGAGATTATCACAACTCTTACACCAGCTTGTGCTATATCTAGCTGAGCTTTTCCTTGGCAAGGAAGCAGATGTGACATTTGGCAAGTGTATTCTCTATTCAGGTTTGCGTTCACTGTCACGAGAGGATGCTGAGCCGTTTATTACGGTATTTACTGCAGGTGTAAAGGCAAAAAAGTTTCTAGAAAAGCTTAATACAGATGGCAGGTCTCTTCTGGAAATCAATAGCTGGATACTGACAGGTGGGTATTTAAATTAGCCACAATTTTTTCCTCTCCTAGTTTGGTCAATTTAGTCACTGCTCAGACAGAAGCAGGGACTAAAAAGCCATAGAGTCAGAGATAGGTATAACACCACTGCAGATGTACAGACAAGAAGCAAAACCACACCAATGGGGTGAACTTATTTCTCCTTGCTATGTCCTTCTCCATGCTTCTGTGAAAGAAGCTGAATGAAACCAGAGGCATCCTCGTTCTCATTCTGCATCTATCTTGTTACAGATATAACCCACAGACTTTAAAACATGCAGCCATGAAACATCTTGTCTCTGAACATGATGTATGTCAGACAGGAATTATAACTGGGGAGAAGAGAGGGTGCTGAGTGAGAATGATTACATTATTTCTATTCCACTAGCCATTTGGTGACTGAATCCTGCTTTTCAGGCAACAGAGGGAGAAAACCATTTTTAAAGCTAAGGACATCTCTGCACTATTCCTAATGTTGCCTAAATGTAGTGTTAACAGTTTTATGGGTCGGAGAGAAGAGGCAAAAGGTGAGTCTGAGCCTCTCACTTATTAGAGGGTAATAATTTGGGGTCCTTTCTCATATCTTTAAACAGAGGCACTGCAGCAAAGTATTCATTTAATATTTTCTTCCTGTTACCAGCAACCCCAGAGAGGGAGGAAACCATGGTGGCACTTAGGAAAGGGCATAGATGTGGGAATTGCTGTGCTCACTGCTGTTCTGGCTTGAAATCTGCCTTCCCTCCCCACCTCATTTTTGGGAGTAGCAAAATGAGGTGGGATTGTTTCACTGTCCCAGCTGCTCTGCTCTCTGCTATGTCTCCTTGCTCCAGTAAGGGCTGGTGGATCTCTCTCACCCTGTAGCGCTCAATGAGTTTGAAGCCCACGACGTGCTGCAGCTTCCGAAGGCAGATGGGACATGGCTCCAGAGGCCGCAGCAAGGCTTCATCCAGGCTCACTGCACCCTGCATGATGCACTGCAGCCAGCGGCAGGTCCCCAGCCCCATCAGGTGGCAGATCTCATGACACGTCACCTTGCAGGAAAGCAAAAAACACAGTAGTGCATGGTCATAAGTAGAACATTCTTTGCTATGAGAGTGACTTGGGTCCAAGACCTGGCTACTCCAAGCAGTGATGGAGTCTCCTTCTCTAGAGGGAATCCAGACCCACCTGGATGTGATCCTGGACAATCTGCTCTGGGTGATCCTGCTTTAGCAGGAGGGTTAGATGAGATGATCCCCAGAAGTCCCTTCCAACCCCTACTGGTCTGTGGTTCTGTCATTCATGTTTCCACTGCCCTCCCCTCTTTTTTCTCTGCTGTTCCCCTTTCCCCACTTCCCAACACTCTGACCCATTGTTCTGCTCTGGCAGCCCTCCAGCCCAGACTTTTCTGAGCTGAAAGCAGAGCATGGCTCCCTTCTTCCCAGGTACCCCAATACTTTGGTGAAGTTTGTTTGGTGAAGAAGGAAGTGTGGGTGAGTTCTTTAGAAGCAGCTGTGGGAAGATCCTGTAGATAGCATGAGCTCTAGGGCAGGGCTGCTGTCCCTCTCTTCACCAAGGATAGTGGGGTGCTTGTGCTTGTTTGCTGGTTTTTATTAGGGAGAAAAGAACAGTCCTAGAGGTGTCTGAAAAGAGCAGCACAGTCCATGTGAGAAATCTGTAAGAAGCTAATTGCAATAACAGCTCTGGATACTTCCGAAATACATGCTCTTAATGTTTGTGCCAAAGCTAAAACTAAGCTGGAGTCAGCTGGCCAAGCATGACTGCCTTGGGAATTAGCAACCACAGAAAGGCTGAGGATGGAGGATTCCCCTCCTCCTCCCGTTGCCACCTAACATCATGTGAAATTACTACAAGAACAAATCCCAGACTAGAAAATCCTGAGCAAATAGCAGGGGAGGCAGAGAGAAATGGTATCAAAAGTGTTGGTGCAGATGTTCTCTGAGGGCAAGCTTTGAGAGAATCAATAGAAGTAGAGCTGACATGACAGCACAGGGGAGGTGCTGGGATGAGGAAGGATAGCACTCATGAAGAGGTCTTCTCAGATGAATGGGGTTTAAGAGCATCTGCATATTTATATATGTAAATAGATATGAACTTTTCTGAGGTATTTTTCTCATTCATTTGTGTGAGCAGGTCTGGCAAGTGTTTTTTCTCTCCCTATGTCTGAGGAAGATACAGTCACCCTTTCTCAGCTGGGCAGGGGTTTTGTCTCCATGTTGTTCCATGACAAAAGGCAAGTCCCATAGCCTCACTATACAGCAGATGCTGTAGCTTGCCCCAGTGGCAAGGAGATTAGGAGGTGTCTACCTGGTGCACTAAAATACACGCTCTTCAGGACCATGTTAAGTGGGTGAACTTAGCTGTGATTGTATCTTCTAGTAGCAGTCTCAAGTCTGATTCACTGAGCTGAGACATGGATTATGCCCAGGCCTGAAATATTTAAACCTACATGGCAATAACTGTGGGGTGCAGATCACTGGTCCTACCTTACAGCACTGGACCATCTCTTGGGCACTGAACAGCAATGTATGGTCTCTGCTTTCCTTACTGACTTCACATAACTGCTTCTTCTGTGTGAGTTGATTCAAGGTGCTACAACCAGCCTGGAAGAAATCCCCAGAAAATCTGGCAAAGCTGCAGACTCCCACTTCTGTAAAGAGAGGGGCGTACAAGTTGGGCATCAGTTATCGTATGATTGTCTCTCACCTTAGGCAGCACAAAAAGAAAGCTGTGCTAGGAGATCATGGGACACCAATCCCACCTTGCCCTGGCAGGAATTTGCTGAATGTGAAGCTCCAGGTCTCACATGGGTAAAGGTCGAGCAGAGTAAGTCCAAGGACACAGAGGGCATCCATGGGCTTGTTGTTCTTCAGGAAATTCAGTATCCCATCTGGATAAATTAAAAAAAATATATATTTTTTCATTGAAATGAGGGATCCTTGGAAGACATTTAAAAGCCAGAATTTCTGCTGCTCGTGGAGAGGAGGATGTAATCCAAGCCACAGAGAGGCATTGCAGCTGTATTCAGCATTTTGGATGGAAAACTATGACTAAGGGCAGAGAGATAGGTGAATTCAATACTAACCCATAGAATAAGCACACAAAGTAGAAGAATTCCCCTACAGGCATTTTAGACCTGAGCTGGAGCAGCTGCGTCTCTGCAGTGCTGGATCTGTGCTGAGCACATGGTGCCCTCGATACCTGCAAACAGCTTATTCCAGATGGGTGTTCATGCAACACACGTTTGGCAGCTGACAAACCCATTTCCCTGGGGAGCTGTGTGACACTTGAACCCAAATTTCCTAGCATAAAAGGCCAGTGAGTTCCTCCCCTGCACCACCCAGGCCACTAAATTTACTTTGGCTCTGTACAAGAGATGGGAGAACTCATACTACACCAAATCAACAGTGCCTTCCTGAGGAGCTGATCCGATCACTTTGCAGAGCTGGACCTAAACATAATAGCACTGAAAAAATACAAACAGCAGAGGAAAATATGATGAAAGTCACTTTGTTTTTCATTCCTGTTTCCAGACGCAGAGTTCTGTGTTTTCCATGGGAACAGGATTTCTCCCTTTTCACTCCCTTCCTCACCCCCTCCCTGCTCAGGCAATGAAGGGCTATTTCAGGCATTTCCTAAGGGAGGGCTCATGCCCATGTGCCAGGCTGGTGTCTCCACAGGCTCCCTGCTCCCAGGTCCTTACCTGCATGAAGCTGTACCCTGTCTGTGTCCCGGCTATGGCGGTAACAGCAGTGAATGGAAGAGACAGGGATGGATGGAAGGCACTTCACACGGAGACCCAGGAAGAAAGACTCAATGCAGCTCTGGAGAGAATCCAGCAGCGAGAGCCCAGCAGGCCCTTCGATTATGTCTGAGAAGAGAAGTTCTGTTTTCAGTTCCTTATAGCCAGAGTGAACCCATAGGGTCTGAAGGGGTTTTGTGGGTCTGGCCACAGCAACTGGTTCATTCTAAAGTTAATAGCTTACTCTGGGATGTGGCTGACATCTGCTTATTGCAGGGGGATTGGACTAGATGATCTTTGGAGGTCCCTTCCAACACAATACATTCTATGATCTCTAGGTGGTTACACAGCTATAGAGGAGAAGTGGGGGCTCTTTCTGAGGCATTAGTACTCTCACTAGCAGAACAGCCATGCCTGGAAGGTTGTCTTCTAATTAAGTTGCTCAGAAAGATTAATGGGGGAATGGGTGGCTTTTTTAATGAACCATCAAGGATGGAGCTTAAGAAACGCTATTTTATCCATTGTTTTACAAATACAGATGTAGAAGTATGTCTGTATGCATGCATACACTTAGAGCAAAAGGCATACATACCATTTACAGGGCAGGTTTACAAATGGTTTGTGACTCTAGACTGGGATATGCCAGAACCTTTGGTATTACACTTATCTTTGCTATGGTGATTACATTTTGCAGGTTAGACCTTGGAAGAGGGTATTAGTAAAGTTCATAACTACCCACCTCCCTCCCATATCTTTCCAGGTGGCTCAGTGAAGATGCCTGCATTACCTATAGGTTGCAGGTATATGTGCTTTCGATAGAAGTTCTGCTTTCTCCTCAGCATGGCATGATAGAATGTCTCAAAGTCCTCAGGGGCATCAGGGTGGCTGAGGAGCCAGTCAAAAGCTGTTCGGATGAGCAGTGTGCAGAAGAGTGTTCTCTGTGGGTTGTAGGCTTCGGAGAGGAACAGCTTCTCTGCCCTGGAGAACGCTTTGGCGTAGAGCTCCTGCAGGACTGGGTTGGTGGAGATCAGTGCATCCTTCAGAGCCCGGGGCCCAAAGCTGAATTCCTGAGCATGTTTGCACTGCAGCATTGTGAAGAGACTCTCTGGCTGTGGCACTGCCTGCAGGAGTGGATACAACCATCATGTCCTGGCCTCATGAGGTCATGAGGAACCTGGAAACTTTCTCACACTTTGCTCTCAAAGTAGCTCTCCCCAAGATCCCACCTGTAAGGTTGGACTGTGAGCTTATAAGTTTTGTATATAGAGTGGGCCAGGAGGCCCTATGTGCTTATATGAGAGTAGCTGTATAGAGTTCTCTACATCTGCATGTACATCACTGGTTTATGGACAATGTACCAGTAGATGGTGCTCAAGAATCCATATCCCCATTATTGTTACTAGATGTCTGGATTAAAGCAGACATTTTATTTATTTTTTTTCTCTGCTCTATTCTAAAGTCCCAATAACATAGGAAATACCTCTGTGTTGTGCAGCCAGCTGCAGTGGCCCTGTGATGTCAAAAGGTGGTGCTCCTTTTTCCTTGGGCTAAACCTTGCTCCTTGGGGCTCTCAAAAGTATAGATCCATATCAGGGAAGAAGATTTTTTAAAATGTATCAGTTTATCGGAAAACTAGACTTCTGAATTACCTGACATCAGTGAAAGGTGCTGTTGACAATTTCCTCTAACAGATTTGAATCCTCATTCTTAGGTACTGACTCGGGGCATCTTCTGACTCCCAGAGCTGTTGTCAGGCAGCAAGATGTGGGAAGGTTTGCCCAGCCCAATCCAAGTGGTATTGCCCAAGACAGGTGGGACTTGATGTGTGAAACTTGTGTTTGATGGTGCTGCCTCTCTAGCAAGGTATGTATGAGCCTATCATGTCACTTCATAAACACTGTGTCAGCATCAGGAATGCTGGTGATGATGTGAGGGGTAAATAAAGAGCAAATGAAAGCCTACAGCAGAAGGAAATGAATTCTTAGCATCCCAGAAATGTCCTCTCTAAAGCCAGTGTTTGCCAAAACCTGCAGAAGTCAAGCACCTATTTCCCATTGCAGTTCACACACCTACAGAGATTACAGTAAACATCCCAGGGAAAGGGAAGAAAAAGAGGAAACAAAGTAAAACCCTAAGGCTAACCTCTATCTGGATTTTTATGAAGACTTTCATTTATTTTAAATTTTTTTTTGTGAGATCATGCTAAGTAGAACTAGAGTATTTTTGAGCAGTACTTTTAAAGTTGCCTACCCCAGGTAAGTGCTCCACCTGTATCCAGTGGAATGAAAAATATATGGGTATATATGCCCAAAAGCACAAGGTTTCTAGGAATGAGTATTACCTTCTATTAGGCAAATTAACACTAAAAGTAAATTAATACTAAAAGAAACCAGAAAAGTTTTGTGGATGGATCAGCTCCTCACCATTACCATCATAACAGCATCATTCAATCAAGAAAAAGAGCTGAAATATTTTGAGGAGGAACTGGTTAAGTCTATAATTTAAGGAGGTCTGCAGCCTAGTTCTGTCACATGTGACATTCAGTGGTCCTTGAGGACAGCAATATAACAAGAAAATTCAATATTTAAAAAATAGCACCAATGTGAGCCTCTTTCCTCAGTTCTGCAGAGTAGGCTCTGGTAGTTCAAACTGTAAGAGAAAGGTGGCAGCCCATTAAAATTAGCACTGAATTTCTTTACATGTAACCCATGGAAAGTTATATATGTATATAAGCAGTTCTTTAAAAAGACTTGTTTTGTATCATCTTTTCTGGTACTAAGGGTATGCAGCCTAGGAGAGGGAGTGGTTAGGCAGTTTTATTTTTTGCAGGCTTTATATTTCACTATTGTTAAAGGCTGACAGAGGACAGCACAGCAGGATCTAAGGTAGTAGAAGGGCCCTAACCCAATGAAAGTTCAGAAATAAAATCTGCAATGCTTCCTCAGCCACCTCTTTTTATTGCCCCAGAAAACATCCCAAGTGCTTCTGCTGATTTTCCCCAGGTAGCAGCAAGAGTTTGTGTGAGGTTTTGTGCTTTGTCACCCAAATCTCTATACTTCTGACTTGCTTCCAGATTTGGGAGGATGAAGTGAGAGTTTGACTTCACCAGGTCATTAAGAGTTTTGCCTTGAGTTAGGGTGAAGATTTGGCTTTTCCTAAGGACAAGATTTCACTTGTTCTACAAATGAAATCTTTAAATGGAAACAGCACATTTCCAGTCATATGCAGAACTTACACTCTGAAACTATTAGCTCTATTAAAGTGACTGAGGATGTGATCCTGTGAACTACTGCTGGCCTATTGCTCCCAAGGAAATGAAGGAGACACTTTACACTTGGTCCAGGTTGAGAGTGATCTTGTCAAAGAAGGTTTCTGAGAAGCGTGAACCACTTTGATCAGTGCTTCCTGGCAATAAATGGAGTGTGGGTCTGGGGGAGGAGGAGCTGGTTAGAAAATGAATGGATTTTTCTTTTCTAAACGGGATGTATGCAACAGCAGATACAATGAGTGCACAGTCTGTTAGTGCATGTTCCCTGGGGCTCTCTCATGGAATATAGTGTGTACCCAAAGCTGTGGGCTATACATTGTTTCCCAAAGCTTCCTAAAAGGAGGCATTCACCCAGCTCCAGACATTCCCAGATATGACCATAGGCATTTTGTGAATGTCCACTATGCCCAGGGGTATACATGATTATGCCTTAGTGGTTTGAGAGCTGAAGTACAGGAATTCACTTGCAATACAGAGTCTAGAGCAACACCTGCCTCCTCCTGGAGACTCTGGGTTTGCTCATGCCAGAATAGCAGCAGTCCCTTACACTCTCCATATCCAACACACTCACATCTCTTCAACAATGTTCTTATAAAACACTTTACTGGAGAAAACTAATATTTTGGAAAATTTAACCTTTAGCAGTTTAAAAAGAAGGCATTTTGCAACATTAACTGTAGTAGATGTTATTTGTGCTGGATCTAATCTATGGATATAACATTTCATTAACTGAAGTAGTGCAAAAGGGCTTTGTAATTTTTAGCTCTCATGTCAAGGGTGCCTTGTAAAACTCCCTGATGCAGCTCTTCAGGAGGGAGTGGCACTTTAGCTCACATTATTTCCCCCTGCACTTTGCTTTTACAATGCCAAGGTGGTGATGAAGAAGTGGAAGCACCAATGCATCCTTCTGCCCTTCAGCTACAGGAGAGACATATTTTAAAAGAAAAAAAAAAGCAACTAACTTGACCCCTTGACAAGCCATAGGACTTGGCTATCAAGTCCTTAGGATGAGAAAGTAACTTTATTTAAAAGGCCAGCAACTTGTAGTTGTGAGACTACAAGTCTCAAAACTACATGGACCATATATCTGGCTTTTGGTAACATATATGAGTTTCAGATCAGATGGTGCATATTTCACAAATCTTTTTACTATGGAACTTGACAGTTTTGGTTTGCTGTTTTCATCTTGGGTATTTTCACAAGAAATACCCCCAAAATCCAGTCTCAGCATGACAGCTAAGCAACTGATATCTCCTTTTCTTACAGTAACCTGTAATGTGCTTTATATGCAGTTCAAGTTACTCATAAATTATTCCCTTTGCAAATCAGGCACCTATAAATTATTCTCTGTAATTGAAAATTACCTATGAATTATTCTTTTTGTAATTTACAGTTATATAATTTATTCCCTATTATTTTGACATTGCTCTGTTGGATAGATATGCCCGGGGATGACAGCAACAGTATCATTCTCAAAAGCCAAGGCAATATCACACATTGCCAGTTCATTTGTGATATTCTGACATGATAGAAATGGTCTTGTGTGCAGAAAATCTATGTTGTACAGGTCCAGAGAAGGGCACTCAGTACATAATGGATTTAATGGGTATTTTATGGAATTTGGTCCTAATATTGTAAAGTTTGTATTTTTATATAAATATATATTTTTATACATTTTTTTAAAGCTGGTCATTCTGAAGTTGTTTATTTTATGAGTCATCCTGTAAGTCATGTTGAACTCTGACTCTTAAATACACTACAGATGCACAGAAGGAGATTCATGCTGTTTCCTTCCCCTCTCAGCTCTTGTGAAGCATTTAGAGTCAGACCCACTTAACTGGGCTCTTTGGATGTCAGAGGGACATTAACAGAGACTATTAAAACTGATTAATTGCCTAAGTTAGGTGCTGTACTCTAAACAAGCAATGATAGTGCAGAAAATTCATAGCCAGGCAACAGAAATGAAAAGTCCAGAGCAAACATAACAAGCATTAATTATCAGTATATGCCCTAAGTTGCTTAAAAGCTCTTTTCCTGAGATTTGGAGTTGGTGTCTGCTACTGCTACTGCTACTGCAGGATCAGCCTCTCATTTCCAGTGTCACACAGATGGCAGCCTTTAAGCAATTTTCTCCATTTATTTGTTGACATGTATAGAAAGAGATTTTTCTTGACAGAGATGAATACTTACTTGTTAAAAAAAAATATATAAAAAAACCAGCATGATGGGACAGAGAGGATACTGAGGTGTGAGAGCATTTAACTCTGGTTCAAATAAAATTCGCACTAATTCAGCTCCTTCCTCGNGTAAAACTCCCTGATGCAGCTCTTCAGGAGGGAGTGGCACTTTAGCTCACATTATTTCCCCCTGCACTTTGCTTTTACAATGCCAAGGTGGTGATGAAGAAGTGGAAGCACCAATGCATCCTTCTGCCCTTCAGCTACAGGAGAGACATATTTTAAAAGAAAAAAAAAAGCAACTAACTTGACCCCTTGACAAGCCATAGGACTTGGCTATCAAGTCCTTAGGATGAGAAAGTAACTTTATTTAAAAGGCCAGCAACTTGTAGTTGTGAGACTACAAGTCTCAAAACTACATGGACCATATATCTGGCTTTTGGTAACATATATGAGTTTCAGATCAGATGGTGCATATTTCACAAATCTTTTTACTATGGAACTTGACAGTTTTGGTTTGCTGTTTTCATCTTGGGTATTTTCACAAGAAATACCCCCAAAATCCAGTCTCAGCATGACAGCTAAGCAACTGATATCTCCTTTTCTTACAGTAACCTGTAATGTGCTTTATATGCAGTTCAAGTTACTCATAAATTATTCCCTTTGCAAATCAGGCACCTATAAATTATTCTCTGTAATTGAAAATTACCTATGAATTATTCTTTTTGTAATTTACAGTTATATAATTTATTCCCTATTATTTTGACATTGCTCTGTTGGATAGATATGCCCGGGGATGACAGCAACAGTATCATTCTCAAAAGCCAAGGCAATATCACACATTGCCAGTTCATTTGTGATATTCTGACATGATAGAAATGGTCTTGTGTGCAGAAAATCTATGTTGTACAGGTCCAGAGAAGGGCACTCAGTACATAATGGATTTAATGGGTATTTTATGGAATTTGGTCCTAATATTGTAAAGTTTGTATTTTTATATAAATATATATTTTTATACATTTTTTTAAAGCTGGTCATTCTGAAGTTGTTTATTTTATGAGTCATCCTGTAAGTCATGTTGAACTCTGACTCTTAAATACACTACAGATGCACAGAAGGAGATTCATGCTGTTTCCTTCCCCTCTCAGCTCTTGTGAAGCATTTAGAGTCAGACCCACTTAACTGGGCTCTTTGGATGTCAGAGGGACATTAACAGAGACTATTAAAACTGATTAATTGCCTAAGTTAGGTGCTGTACTCTAAACAAGCAATGATAGTGCAGAAAATTCATAGCCAGGCAACAGAAATGAAAAGTCCAGAGCAAACATAACAAGCATTAATTATCAGTATATGCCCTAAGTTGCTTAAAAGCTCTTTTCCTGAGATTTGGAGTTGGTGTCTGCTACTGCTACTGCTACTGCAGGATCAGCCTCTCATTTCCAGTGTCACACAGATGGCAGCCTTTAAGCAATTTTCTCCATTTATTTGTTGACATGTATAGAAAGAGATTTTTCTTGACAGAGATGAATACTTACTTGTTAAAAAAAAATATATAAAAAAACCAGCATGATGGGACAGAGAGGATACTGAGGTGTGAGAGCATTTAACTCTGGTTCAAATAAAATTCGCACTAATTCAGCTCCTTCCTCGAGGCCCTCAACACAACCTCTCACACAGACCCAGGCTTTGCTTGCTGAATAAGTTCAGCTGCTGGGACTAGTTCAAATCTGTTTGATTCAAACCTGAAATGGTTCAACTCGCAGGGCTGAATTTCAAGATGCTCAGCACTTGTCAGAATCTATCTCCTCTACTGACAGAGAAAATATGCCCTGGACCTTATCATCCCTATATTTGTACCCACAAGAAACTGTAGCACCTTCCATTCACTTTACATTAAATGGTCACAAAACACTCAGATTTGTATGTGTTCCAGACCATAAATTCAGAAAAAACATCCTGGCCTCATGTACTGCTATATGCCAATAATATTTATGTATAATGTCTCTAGAAAATATCTGTGACTTGGAAACTGGTGCTGTTTGTGGTGTGTCAGAGTCATTCCTAGTGTTGTGAAAACGTTCACAGATTCACACATGCATTTACTGGGAGGAGAATCTACTTGTCATATTACAGCAGTGATTGATGTGTTACTGCCACAAGTTTTTGTCCTGGAAGTTTGTCCAGATATTAATCTTCCTCATTAATTTACTTGGACTGTTGGACAAGTCAAATGGGCAGCTCATATGCAGAAATGTTTGCAGGCTTGAAGACTAGATTTGTAAAAGTCATTAAATACCTAAGATGGAGACAGATGCTTCCATCTGTCCTTATTTAAGTGATCTTAATTATTTCAAGAATAAATAACACATCTACTTTCCCCTTGATTTTGTTTTACCTTAAAGCCTGCTCTCTTCAATACACTTTTCTTCATTTGAATATGCATTAAGAATTTAAATGATCCCTGGTTTCAGTCTTCTAAGAATGTTATTTATTCTATGCTGACATAATGCTAGCCCTTTTTTTAGTGCTTTCTATTTGAGGCGCTCTAAGTGCCATACAAACATTCATTAACGTCTCTGTCCTACCCTACAGAAAGTAAGCTGATGGTATATGCCTTTTCCCCTGCTGCCCCTCATCAGCCATTTTTTAATCTTTTTCAGTGCTTTCTCTGTTCATTCTTGTCTGGTTAAACTCTGTGATACTTCTCTCATGAACATGTGTGATGAAGTGCTGTCTGTGTTCTCCTTCCCTTGTTCTTACCTGAGCCAAACCTCTAAAATCTATGGGCTGGTTCCTGAGTGTTTGTGACCAAAGACCCAAAAGCACTGAGCAACACCTATCAGCACTTTTCAACAAGCCTAACACTGCAGAGATACTCGAGCTCTAATTATTCACAGCTCCAGGCACTTCACTCTTCATCATACTTGTCTAGACAGACTAAATGGTTTCTTCAAGACAACCCCAGTGCTAGCCAGGAAAGAGGCTGCATTTTCCATACAGATGGATGCCCAAACAGGTATGGCCATGGTCAGACATTCCGTCGAGCACAAGTTATAAAAGGGGTTCATCATGCAGCATAAATGCTCTGTAATGCTGTGTCTCCTCCCAAGAAATCAAGTGCTTTTTAAGTGGTGCTGCCAGGTAGAGAATGTTTATGTGCATTTTACAGCCAAGGGCCGGATCTCCAAGGTAGCCACAGAGACAGAGCGGCTTGAGGAGAGACAACGACGACAGACCCCGAAGTCTTGGTACCTTAGTGACCAGTTGTACCCTAAGCACCGGACTGCTCAGCCAGCCCGGAGGTTTGCACCGTCTGGAAACGCTGCAGAAGCAGATCCTGCCCCTGGGACTCCTGAACCCCACCCCCGCCCTGCTGATTTGGAAAGGAGTCAGTTGATGCTGATCCCGCGGCTAGAATCGCACGGGTGGGTGTGTAGGGAAGGACCAAGTTCCCCAGCACCCTGGCACGATGCACCAAGCACAGGTCCTAGCACCGCTGAGCTCAGGCCCCAGCACCCCAAGCCCCAGGGAGGGTGCACCAAGGACGGCCCCAGCACTCCATGAGAATGTCCGGGCCAGGACCCCCAGCCCGCAGGAGGGGATGACCCGGGCAGGACCCCCAGCGCCCCGGGGGGATGATGTCCCTAGTGCTGCCACCAGCCGCCGGCTGGGGGTGCCCCGAGCACGGCCCCAGGCCCCCGGCGTGTTGTGGGGGGTGCCCTAAGTGCGGTCCCCTGCACCCCGGCGGAGGGGATGCCCTAAGTAAGACCCGTCATCACCGGGGAACGATGCCCCGAGCACTGCCTCCATCACCCGGGGAGAGACGCCCATCACCAAGGGAGATGACCCGAGCCTCTGCTCCCTCCGCCGGGCGGGCTCCCGCCGCAGCCCGGATCCCCCTTCTCACCGCGCCGGGCTGTGTCCTTTCCCCGATGAGGGCGATCCCGCCCTCCCATCGTGCCCACCCCGAGCTGCCCGGGGACGGGAGGAACAGGACTCACCGCCCGCTGGGCCGGGGCTGCGGAGGACGGGGAAGGTGCGGCAGAGCCGGGGCACCCGGCTCCGGGCTGGCGAGGCGGAGCGGAGACCGACAGCGGCGGCAGGAGGAGTAGCAGCAGCAGGAGGAGGAGGAAGAAAAAGGGGGAGCAAAAGGGGGGGGCTCGGCCCCTCCGCCGGGAGCCCGCGGGATTCGCCGAGCCGTCGCCGAGAGCCGCCTCCCGACGATGCGCGGGGCAATCGCCGGGGGCGCCCTCGGGGCGGGGCTGCCCGTGGAGGCAGCTGCGGGAGCGGGTGTGCGGCACAGGGGCTGGGGCAGAGCAGCACCCGCTTGGCCGGACTGACCCTGCAAACCGGGGAGGGGGAAAAGGGTACTGGGGCACTGGTGGGTGCTAGTCTGTATCCACCCCAGCCGGTGGAGAAGGGACCAGCCCAGGACGGGCCCAGGGAGAGCGTATCCCCGGGTGTTGGCAGGCTGGTGGCAGCGTCAGGTCCCTCCCGGATCGCTGGAGCCTGGAGGAGAGAAGCAAGAGCAAAGCCAGAGCTCATTTTGGGATGCGCGTTCCCAAAAGAGCCTGAGGCTGAGCAACATGACAGCGCTCCATGGACTGAAAGCCCTTTAATCTCTGCTCTTAATAAGAAATGAACGAAGGAGTGAGTGGGTGTCTGGAGAGCAGAGTACTCTTTATGTGGTTATGCTGACGACTGATGTGATCTCCATGGGAGCAGTGTTTGCATTTGCCTTGATGCTCAGCTCAGTACATCTCTCCCACATAACCTGGATATGTTTCCATGTCCCACGATGTCCTTTAATTTGGGAATATTATCTGTTCTTGGAAAGGTTAATTACATGAGAGGAGTGGATCTCCCTTCCCATTTCTTCACTGCTTCATTTATTCTGGCTTTCATGTTACGATCCCTTCAGTGCTTTGATCCCTCATTTCTGCCACCCTTAGATGAAATGAAAAAGGAATACATTGGCTGGGATCCAATTGTGTCCCTAAGTGACATAATCTAAAATTGGGGGGGGGGGAAAGAAAAAAAAAAAAGGTTTTACAGCCTCAGGAGCTGTAAGTGGTCCTGGCAGCACAAATACTGCCCACACATTCAGCACAAGCAAGGGCCTTGCAAGGGCCGACAGAAACATCCCACCACAGCTAAGGTGGGTATAAAAATGGACAAATGACCATGTGCTGTGCTGCAGAGCTAACAAGCACCAGAATAAACCCATCATTGTGCTGCAGTATGCTGTCCCCATGACCTGCATTGCTCTTAAAGCACCAACAGCATCACTGGTGAAAAATTGTCCTAATTTGCTGCTGTCATAATCAGGTCAAGAGGCAAAACAGTAGCTTCTTCTGTCAGCGCAGCTGCTCATGAAGCCTCTTTGTGAGAAACCTTTGAGATTCAGAATATAGGGAGGGCAGGAGGGAGTCCTGAGGCCTTGCAATATCTTCCACTTAATCTACTACCCCAAACATAGAAGATGCCCTCTGTGCTGTTTTACTTGGTTGCTGCTTGTAATTAGAGTTTATTTGTATTAATTAACTTAAATTATCTATTTGCAAGTTGCTCTTAGTATACCACCAACATATTCAGAACAATACAAGCCTCAAAGCATCAGCTTCTGCCCTGAGGAAGCCATGGATTAAGACCAAAAACACTGTCCCAACACTGTGAGCTCAAAAAATGGGTTTTTTTTGCCTACTGCATTTAAACTTAATAATTAATTATTGCATTAGCTGCCAGACCACTGACTGACCAGCACAGGGGAACAGGACTAGTGTTGATAAATAATGTGTTTATCCTGGGCATACACAGGAGGAGGTGGGTAGTCCTTGCCCAGAAGAGGGTCATGGAGATCAGGGACAGAACAAGTGATAAGGAAACAGTGAAACAGCCACATGTTCATTCTCTGACTTTTTAGAAGGGGATTTGTTTTATTAAGAGGAGATTAGTACAACTGAAAAGAAAAAATGGAGGGGGAAGTGGTAAAAAATCAGATGAGAAGACAGACAGGAATTAGAGGGGGTAGACGTGCAGGGAATCAGAGGGACAGCAATTTATGACTACAGAGGGAGCAGAAGAGCACTGGGGAGGCTGTGCTCAGCATCAGCTCAGTTGTGATTAAAGCTGGTTGCAGCAGAGACGTGATGCTTACCACAAGTGGCCTTTATCTGCAGTAAGCAGCAGTCATCATTATTCTGCTTCTAAACTCAATTGTTTATGCCGAGTTGTGTTTCCTAGAGAGGCCACAATCTGTTGCCTCCGTGCAGAAGGATGTAAAATACAGAGGTGCGTGACTTGGATAGGTGAACACAATAAACTTCATGGAGCAGTACACCCTGGGGGGGGCAGTGGAATTTTAAAAATATCTCTAAATCAATCCCTAAGAATGGAACTTAAGCAACATCAGTTGTTTATCTGAAGAAAATTGTGTAATGATACATAAATAGCTTCACAAGGAGAAAAGGCAGCTACCCAAGAACAATTTAAGCCAGGGAGAAGAGCCATGGCCCAAACTCACAGCTGCAGGCTGAAGCTGGGCAAATTGAAATGAGAAAATAGGTGTCAATTTTTTTTAAGAATGAAGTTGATTAGCTGCTGGAACAAATTACTGGTAAAGTGGAAGTCTTTCCATATGGTAGTGTTTTCCAATCAAGATAAAATGCCTCTGCAATAAGGGATTTAGCCAATCTTGTGTTCCCAGGTTCATCAGGGTGAGGATGAGATGAAACATAGTGATCTCCCCTCTGAAAAGATGAAGAGGTGGTTTTGTGCTCCCCGTTGAACTTTAGGAAATTAAGAGTGTGCTCTTGGTCAGCTACAATGGTGCTGCATGGGGTTGTCTCCTTCTGAATAGCACCTGGGAAAGGGCAGCCAGAGGGTTGCTCAGACCTGGCCTGTCTAATGTGGTTTTTGTGCCCTGTTTTGCAGCCAAGATGGGTGTGAGAAACTGGTGGTGCAAATCTCTGTTGGGTCTCTGCATTTATCACCTTGGGTTGACATGAGGCTGCTGAATGCCTGGCCAGAGGTAAGTGATCCCCAGGCAGCATCAGTTGGCTGCCCTGAGCTGATGAAGAGCAAGTTCTGTGGTGATAGTTAGGGTCTTTTTGGTTCTTTTTTTTTTTTTTTTTTTTGGTTCTGTACTCATCTGCAACGTGTCTGGGGCAAATTATTTCTCTTCTGACTTCCAGTTTCTTTTTTAGCCTTGCTTGCCCTCTCAGCTTGACCCAGGGTTTCTGCAGGGAATTACACTTTGAATGTTTATGCAGTTTTGTTTTTTTTTTAAAAAAAAAAAGTTAATTGCTTGCTGCAGGTGTGAAAATTTCTCCTGTTATTGGAGTTCTGGCTATTGAGAAGTCAGTGTTATTGCTGTAGCCTTGTAATCTCGAGGCAGTTTTCAAGGTGGCCAGGACGCTGACACAAAGTGTAAAACAACTTTTTCTTAAAGTTTGGATATTAGTAACTAGTCTAGAGAATACAGTATGGGTTCAGCTCTTGTTCTCTCTCTGTGGGTCAGCCCCTAAGCCCTGACCTACATTTGGGCAGTGCTGCAGTTACTTTGTTGTTAGTCCTGGCACAATTTCAGTCCCAACCAGGCAAGAAGCTGCCTCTCTTTAGCCTGTGCTGTGCATGAGGATGAGAATTCGAGAATGCGCATGCAAAAAAAAAATTCAGTCACATGTTCTTGCCTCTATGGAAATGAGGTGGCTGCAAATTTTGTTAGAAGGAACAGTCACAAAAGCCAAAGGGTGTGATCCGTTACATATTAATAGTGATGGGAAAGGAGAAACAGGACTAACTGGTTTGTGGTGGAGATTGAGAGATACCATTGATAGGAGGATGTAGCATGGACCTTTGTGGAGACAGGCTTACTATCTTTGAAGGCTGAAGATCTGGTGGTGCATTTCTGGTAAACAGGTCTGAAGCAGGAGATGAGGAATTATTAAAGCAGGTTTTCACCTTAAACAGGAGAGTCAGAGGGACCATGTCTGACAACACTACAGGAACTTTGTGCTTACAAAGTCAGTTGTTTGGGCTGCCTGCATACGTGAGAGGGTGTGAAAGGGAGATTAAATGTTTCTTTTCTCTTCTGTTTATATCCTAAAAATGCAGTGTATTGTACTGGTGCTGTGAAAAGGCCCCTCCTTTGCCCAGCTGCTGCCCTGGGCGCTACCCAAGCCATCCCTGTTCATGTGCCAGGACATACCCTGGGATGCTGCCTTGCACTCTATTAATCAGCCTTCCCTAAAAAGCCCTATGGAAGGGCCTCATGGAGGCATGGGTGAATATAGTAAGTCTAGTACTCGTGTTTTCCTGTGATTCCCTTGAGAAACGAAAACAAAGCAGTTTGATTGGCAGCAGCGAAGGAGAGCTTCCCTCCCTCAGTAGGAGGTGGTAAAAGAGAAGCAGAGAGCAGCAGGCACCTTCTGGTAGGTGATGGAGCAGAGGCATTAGTGTCCCTAAGGCAATGCTTGTGCTAGTTCTGAAACTGCACCAGACGAGCAAAATTGTCCCTCTCTGCTATATCATGGAATGGTCCAGGCTGTAACCGGCAGGCTTAGGGAGGAACATTAATGAGAACAAGTGTTTGGCTGGTGTCACTGTAGTGCCACAGACAATGAAACACAAAAAAAATACCAACCCTTCTTTGATTAATGAGTGCAAGCTGCTTGCACAGGCTGATGGTGGAGGAAAAGAGAGAGAAAAAGAGAACAGCTATGGAGTGAAAACAGAAACATTGGGCAGAAGATCTGTGGGAGAATGAAAGAGAGCCATTTATTTGCAAGTAAGTTGCTAGATCATGCTTCCATGTACATCCTGAGCAGCTTCTAATACTACAGGCTTTTTCAGAGTTAAGACTACTGGCATTGGAGACTTTTGAGAAGAAGCTGTCAGCCCACAGATCTAGGCAGTAGCTGGTCCAAATCCGCCTTGTGCAAATTGAAGGAAAAATTATTTTATCTCACGATGTGCCCATATGCAGGGAGTTTACCACTGATTTAATCTTTGAATTGACTCTGTAAGAAGTCAGTGTGGATGCTCCATGACTCATTCCCATGAGGAAGCATGATTACAGGTAACCATATGGTCGCAGAGGCAGAAGAGGAGGCAGATATGTATTTTTACAACAAGGAGACTGCAGTTTCAGCATACAAATGTGACCTGGCACAAATGATCTGGGAAATGTACAGAGCGGTTCACGTTAAAAAACAAACAAACAAAAAAAACCCCAAAACAAACCAACAAACATGTTTCCTTCCTCTTGCCTCCTGATTAGGCTTTAGGAACAACGAGGAAGGAGGCTGCTGCCTGAGTAATCCATCCCAGGCTTTAAATTTAGCCTGGTATCTGATCTGTGTGGTCCCTGGGGCTCATCAGAGTCCCTTTATTGAGGCCATCAGAAAGAGCATCTTGCTTCCTGGCTTCGGAGGAGGTGTTAAGTAGGACATAGTTAAGTTTGGGATTATTAGTAAGAGAAGAATAGTAGCTATTTCTTTTGAAATTATTTGGTTTGATAATATATCTTTGGGTGGAGGACTGTGAAGAGCTGCCCTTTGTAGAGGGCTAGAGGTTGAGACATTTGCAGTATGTCTGCAATAAATTATTGGGCGAAAATGGATGTTTGGGAGCATTTCAAGTTTCTATGCAGACAGCTGTCTGGCACTCAGTCCTGCAGCATTTCAGCCCAAGGAGTATCTTGCTGATGTCAGCAACTAGTAAAGGGTTGGGTCAAGTCCTGCATTGGCATCTTGGTAGAGAGTAATTTGGGAATCACTGTGTGATAGTGCAGGTGGAGCAGTTCTTCTTGGTGACATCTCCATTTTAAGGTTTTTTATAGTACTATTTTCACACTTTCCAGACAAGTTTCACGTGGCCAATAATCTGACAGTACCCTCTATAGAAACATGTATAGAAGAATGGAAGTCTGTGAATGAGAGGCAAAGCCCCACATTGAACTTTCTATGTAATTAAAAAGCTTCAGTGAGGTTAAATATGAGATGGAGAGGAAACTCTGAGAAACAGAAGCACTTTCAAGTGTTTTACTGCAGAGATGTTTGGAGAACCTGATTTTTCTCCTTGTGCTGCCCTTTTCCAGGTGACTTGTGCTATGCGGCCTGGTGGGCACTGTCACTGACCCAGAAACCTTCAAATGCTGATACAGGAATGAGCGCTAAACCGAGCTTAGGCAAAAGGCCTAAGAGTCACAGGGCTGCAAAACTAGGCCAGAGCTAATGTCTGTGTCTTGTTGGACTGCTGCACAGCTCTGATATTTTTGGGGGGTTTTGTAGGGGTTTTTTCATTTTTTTGTTTGTTTGTTTGTTTTTCTGATGGGTAGATTGCTTTGCACTGAGCTAGGTGAATATCTGGTTGTGCTCAGTGATGCTACAAATGTGGCTAAGGGCCAAGTGCTGTCATTGGAAACCAGCTGTGAATTAATACACAGCATGTGATTAATGTGATTTTTAAATGCTTTCATGTCCTGTCACACTGGCTGTGGCTCTTGTGCCACATTTGGTGTTTTCTGAACACTTATTAGCCTTATAGATCCCTTGATTATTGCTTTCTCTTTTATAATTAAGCCATGAAACTCAGCATGGTGCAGCTTATGCAGTACTAATTCATGGCTGGCATATTCTGCCTGTGCCCTAGGCTAAGACTAAGTGCTGGCAGCTGGATTGCTCTCTTCACAGTTGCTATTCTGAAATTTTAAAATATGATTATAAAAATCACATTCTGTATGCATATGTGTGACCTGGGGCTCTTCATTGCCTCAAGCAGTAGTGAGTTGCAGACTGACTTCCTTGGGAGCAGGATCTGCCCCCAGTAGTTGTTTGAGATGGGGCTTCCTTTTGCCCCAGGCACTGGCTGATGCTCTGCAGGTCAATGCTATTAGCTCTGCTTTGGTACTAATGAAGCCCTAGGTACTCTTCACTCCCAGCTTGCCCTTTGTGCCTGTGAAAATATGTCTCACAAGTGAGTTCTGTTTCACTCCTTTTTGCCCTGACCTTTCTCCACATGAGGTTCAAGCTGAACCCAGGATTTCCTGTGAAGCTGCAACTCCATGTCAGCTTTCTGTTGGCAGCAGGTGTAATGGCCTTTTTGAACAATTTTCCTTCCACTTGGTTGCTCCTGCCCCCAGTACAGCAGTTTAACAATCTGTGTGGCCATGTGGTGAGATGAACAGAGAACAAAAATATTATAAACCATATCTGGTTTACTTATTTTTGTATTTTCCCTCTCCTGGGAAATTAGTTGTAGGAGTGTGTGTGCTGAAGGAATTGCAGCTCAGCACTGATGGGAGGGAAGTCACTGAAATGACCTAGCAATACTGTCCCAGTCACTACTGAATTCATGAAGTCTTTGCTGGACTGGGTGTTGGGCAACTTGCTGTCTCTGTTGGCTACTCCACAGCTGCTGCTGCCTCAGACGCTGAGATACAGCACAAAGTGGGCACTAATGGGCTCCAGCAGCTTGGCTCACATGGCTTTGGTCTCCAGGTCTGCTGAAAGTCCTACCAAACTTGAAATGAGGTGACAAAGTGGTGGGGTGCCAGCTGTTGAAAAACACATCCGTGTCTTTTATCTACTCTGGACAGAAGCAAAATGGCCTGAAAGCTGTGGAAGTCGGGGCATGGGCTGCCTCTGTGTGCAGCCAAGTGGTTGTGCTCTTCATGGAAAACAGGTGCCACAAGGCAAGGGTAGTTCTGCTCTGAAGGGTGTTAGATATACACACCCTCATGCTGCTCAGCTTATTGATTATTACTAATCAAACCATTTCTGTAGAGACTGGAATGCTCATCATCTCAAAGCTGCTGTTTCAAACAACAGTGCCAAAACCTATGTGCACGATGTAAAGCTGCAGAAACTCTTTGAGCTCTGATGTTTCCATGGAGATGGGCCTTTGATATTATTGTAATAAATAAAGGGTGGAGAAGATGCTCCCAAACTAGGGAGGAAGGCAAGGCAGATCCCTACAGGGCAGAAGTTCTCAACAAGAATTAGGGAATTGGAGAGACAGGAGGCCTTCCCTGCAGCCCCACACCCCCCCTCTCTGTCCCTTCATGATGCCATGTCTGTAGTAACAGCAAGGCTGAGCTGTCTGCCTGCCAGCTCTGTGGTGTACACAGAGGATATGCCTTTCAGCCAGCCGGCATGCTACACCTTTGAGCTGCCTAATTTAATGCTGATGAAAATTCAGACCTTCGTCTGTGAAGCAATATTCACCCTGTGCTGTGGGATTTAGATAGCAGAGACATGGGGTTTTAATACCAGTATGAGACACTCTTGTTTCTTGACTGTGGTGAAGCCTTCTGAGGATTGGTAAAGCTAGAAAAAGTGATGTATTTGTGGATGAAATACAGATGAAAATAATATTTTATTCTGGCACAGTGTGCAAAATAGAAGTGTTTAATATGCTGATGTGGAGTGACCAAAGGCAATAGTCAAGTTGGCCTTATCCATGTGCATAAGCTTTGACTGCACTGGCAGGCAACTCATGTTGTTAGAGCTGTTGGCAGGATCAGGACTGTTACTCCTGGCACTGGAAATCAAAGCTTCTGTGTGGATGGAGCTGAAAGAGAATTCATTCGGAAAGTTCATAATGAGCTTCAGCAGTCACTGAGAGCTGCTTCTTGGAGTAAATGTGATCACATGTGCTATGGTAGAGTGTTTTATACCAAGATGCACATAGCAGAAGCTTAAAGTATACTCCTTGTATTGGAGTACCTAGATGTGCCCTGGCAGCTCACAGGCTTGTGGTGTGGCCAGCACGCACTGAGGTGCATGTGCCTGTTTCTGCACTTCTCTCTCCACCTGGCAGCTGCGTGCTGGCTTTTCCTGGTTGCTTCGGGTTGGTTCATGGGATGTTGATGCATCCGTTCCTTGTCTTCTGGCCTCTGACAGGTTTTTCTGTGGCACCTAGTAGTATGTAGGGTGAGCAAGCTATTTTATACAGCCTGTGGCAATACTGTTTTGCAATACTGGCTTTCCACCTCTTCTAAAAATGGATCTTTCTTGGAGGCATTGAGCTGTCAGTTGTGCTAATTGGGGTGCCTCTACTTTAGGGGTTTATGATACTCCACCCAGACAAAATAGTGCTTATCTACCTATTAAGGCTCCTTCTCACTTCATCTCACCACTGCTTTCAATGGATCAAGTGACTCCTTTGCATCTAGCTGGGTCCCAGACTCGCTAACATCTTTTGTAATTATAAAGATTCAGTTTAAATACTTTATCCTTAAGTATTTTTAAGTTGCTGACAGCTCTGAATAAGTAGTTGTCCTACACAAATATTGCAGAAACCTTCAGTCTTGAAGATATCCTTCAAATTTGCCTTGGAAGTTAACAGGTGTATTTTTTTGTTGTTGTTTTTTGAAGTGACCCTCACTGAAAGTACTTTTATGTAGTCCCCTGGTTTTTGGAAATGGACCATTTAGCCAAGAAAGCCATGTTGTTATGTGCTAGCTTTCTGGGAAGAAAATATATTGAAAAATATATTGAAAATATATTGAAAAAATTGCTTTTCTCAATAAGGGTGACAGAGATCTGGGCTGCCCAGGGAGGTTGTGGAGTCTCCATCTCTGGAGACGCTTAAGACCTGCCTGGATCTGTTCCTGGGTGACTTGGTCTAGGTGACCCTGTTCTGGAGGGGGGTTTGACTAGATGATCTTCTAGGTCCCTTCCAACTGCTAATATCTGTGAATCTGTGAAAGAAAATGCAGTAATTATACTTCAAATCCAACATGCTGGTTTTAGCCTTGTCTTTAGACCTGTTTCCACAGGGCTCTTTGTCAGAATTAAATATAAAACATTCAGACAGGTCAAAGTTAAGATTACTAGACGGCAATGAAAATGGCATTTTTTATCCTCAACTACATGGAGAAGACGTGGTTGCTGTGCAGTAGCAGCTGTTTATCTCATGGCTGTGACAAGACTGTACAAATGCTGTCACTTAGCAACCACAGACATTTGTGTTTTAACTATGACTTTTTTGTTCTTGGCACGTAATGGAAGTTATAATAATGAGATGAGTTCCATCAAGGGTGTTTGTTTCTGAGAGGAATGGGCTCCAGGACTCACCTGTGCCCCTGGCCAGCCTATATAAGGTCTAAATCAGAATTATTTAATGAGTGATGGCTAATGCAGCTTATTTGGGAACTAGCTTGGCTGGGCCAAGTCGTGTTTCAAGATGTACAGCCTGGATTCACCGTCTGCTGGACCTGGCTCTGCACCTCCCTTGTGCTGGTTGTAGACTGGACCAGAAGCTGGTTCAAGGCCAAAGTTCTGAGCATAGTGGTGGTGAGGGACCAGCCAAGACAAGATTTGATGTCCCTATGCACAGAAGCACAAGCTGCTGCTGATCCAGCCTGAAAGATCAAGGGATATGGGGTCAATAGAGACTAGAAATGGGAGAACTGAGTATCTGTAAATGTATCTATCCCTTAAAGGTAATTCCACCTATCTTGCACCAAAAATGAGTGGAAAAGGCTAGTCTTACCACAGTTCAAGCTCTAGCAGTCTTCAGGGGCTGTTTAAGATCATGGGTTTACTTTACACTCGATGTGGCCTAATCAGGTAATGTCCCTCAAAAGAGTGGGTGCACCTTCAGTCCCAGGCAGCATGTTTCTGCTCTTGCACAGAGTTTAATATTGGAGAGTAACACATGCATTTTGGATGCATGTGTTCTGGAGGCAGCCTTGTGAAAGGCATCTTTGCAGCTCTGTTATATGTTTAAAATAAATAGAATTAAGCTGCTGTGCTCTAAGCAGAGATTTAATATTGACATCACAGATAGACTGTGTTGTGTGGTTTTTTTTTCTTTGTTTGTTTGATTTGGTTTTTTTTTAGTTTAATTTTGCTTTAACTGAAACAGTTGTGTATTGCACCTGTAGTATTGCAGGGACTCTAGACACCGACTGCTCATTTCCCCTTCCATCTGGCAATGACTTATAAGTGTGTTTGTGCTGGATGTTTGCAGAGCCCTGAATGCTTTAGTTGCAGCTGCACATCACCAGCTTTGTTTCACCTTGTTCAGACAGACACACCACTTCTTTGAAAGAAAGCCCTGCCATTTCTTGGAGTGCTGGCTTACATGGTTATGAGCAAGATATGCCCTGTCTGTGGAGGAGCATGTTTGACGTAGGCTGAAGTCTGGTGATGTTAATGATGCTTTATTTCCCAAGAGAGGACAAAACCCACTTCTTGGAAGGGAAATGACACAGACTACAGGGGTGCTTCTACTGGTGTATTTTTCCATTGTAAACTGCTGAGAAGTTCTGCAGTGAAGCTAATTGATGAGTTTCCCAATGCACAGTGCATATTAGAAGCCTTGATGAGTATGTATTAAAAGGTAGAGCAAGTTTTACTGGCAATAGACAAAAGATATTGCAATGTTATGCATGAGTTGGTCTGTAATCACAGATCACATATATGTGACCTAGTTTTTACTAAGTTGTTCAATTAGTATAATTAGGCCAAGAATATTCTTTGTTTTTTAAATGTCCAGTGTATTAAAACATGAAATTAAGCTGTTCTTTTGGCAGCTTTTATAAAGTTTTTGTTCGTGTAGTCTAGTGCTGAGCCAAAGATGCTTATTCTCTCCTGTGTCTGAGTCTGAGCAGCTAAAGGATAAATCCTTTCTTCAGAGCTTTGTTGAAATGTGTCAAAAGCAACTCTAGGAATTTCATACCTGTTTACAGATCAAGCAACGGAACTTAAATTACCCATGTACTGATAAAGAGCTGAAACGAGCTTTGTAATCTTGTTATTTCACAGTACCAGCCATCAGATGTGTATGTTTCTCTGGTCCATACTGTGTTGATACCATTTGCATTGCCACTGCAAACATAAAAGCAAATGACAGTCCTGAGCCTTGGTGCTCCCCATACTAAATAAGGCCCCTGTCTGGCTGTAGCCTTTGCTGAAATCAGTTGTAGCGTGGGTGGCTCTGGAAAAACTCTCTCGGTGGTGCCTGCCTCCTGCAGGATCCCTGCACAGCTACAGCACTGACACAGAGCAGTAGTTCCACAGAAATCCATCCCAGAAAGGCAGCTTTGAACTTTCCCATGTCCATAACACAAAGGCAGGCGGCCCACCTCCTTCCTTCTCTACATCATTGGAGTCCACAGTGTGTGACAGTGAGCTGGGTGCATAGAGTCGACAGAGGGACAGCTGTTGTCACGTTGTGAAGTGGCAAGTAGCAACTGCACTTGAAGTGAATGCTCTGTATATGTGTAGGTGTAGCAAGTCTGCTTCTCAGGACTGTCTCCTTGAGAGTTAAACCTTTCCTCCAGTGCACCACAACCACAACTCCTTGGCAAGATGTAACAAACACATGGTGTAAGCTCTTAACTTAGAAGCTGTGTGGCTGGGTAAGGATCTTGTGGAGGTGCAAAAAAAGCTTTTCAAGATAAGCAGTGGGTTGAAAATGAGTTAGCAGTGTAAGTAAGTGGGGTAGGGCTTCCATGAGTTAAGTGTGCAAAGATGGGCATCCTAGAGCGGCTACCCCAGTATGATGGATGATTCACACTAGTAGCCCTTTGTGCATGTTTACAAATTCAGCAGCTAAATATCCATCTTTCAAATTCCACTGCCACCATCTTCTGTACAAATAAATGGAGACTAGATGTGAGTATTTTGCTTTCATCTCCCCTAACCTCTCTCTGGTCTGTGGCAAGTGTTCTTCACACTGCTCAGATCATAGATTCACATAATCATAGAATAGTTTGAGCTGGAAGAGACCTCCAAGATCAAAACCAACCTTATTCCTAGCCCTATCAAAAACCACTAAACCATGTCCTTAAGAACATCTACCTGGCTCTTTCATGGATGGTGATACCACCACTTTCCTGGGCAGACTATTCCAATGACTGACAATCCTTTCAGTAAATAAATTCTTACTAATATCCATCTTAAACCTCCCCTGGTTCAACTTCAGGTAATTTCCTCTTGTTCTGTCACTTGTCACTAGGGATAACAGATGTTCATGACCCTTCATATTTCTCCTGGTTATCAGGTGTGGGATGTCATTGCAAGCATCTTGGTGTCCAAGACTTAACACTGTAACTAGAATGGCAGAGAAAACAAAGTAAGGCATTGCAGTGTGTGCAGAAGAGAGAAGTATGGAATAGGCACTGAGTCACCTAATCCTGGAGGTGGAGACCTGTTTTTAATGAAAGATGAAAGGAGTACTTAATTTGTCTCATAAAGATAAGGAACCCACCCAGTTTGTTTTTTCTTTTGGGTATTTATCTACCAAATGCTTGTAAACTAAGACTTCAGACTGCAATTATGCAAAATAAAGTATAAACTTAACAGTGTCAACATCGCCCCAGACAATAAGAAAAAAGTTTTAATCGGTCTGGGAGTCCAGAGACCTTGGTAATGAACAGTGAGTTTTCCTTCTGTAACAAACCACTTCTTACAATTTTCTGATATTTGAATAATTCCTTAGAGTCTCCTGAACTATATTGCCTTGAAATCTCAAGAATTCCAGTGCTGAATGGGAGAAAGATGTTTGCCCAGCAACCTGCTGTCTCCTTTCCTGGAGCGTATCTGACTCACTGCCAAAACATAATGCTAGTTTTGGAACTATAATCCCTGCAGCAGACAGGATTGCTAAAACTCCACAAACAATCCACACTTCTTTAAAAGCAAGTATCTTCTCTCTGACCAACCCTTTCTATTTCTAAGAAAAACACAACAGCAGGAAAAGGCCTGATTTTTGATATCTTCCTGTCTTTTTGCCAGGTGTGGACCCTGCTCAGGTAGAATTGTGTATCAGCAGCAGAGCCTCATTCCCCTAATAACAGCTGCTGGTACAACACTCAAGGGCTCCCCATAAAGCTCTGACCAGAGACACAGGTGTGACTTCATTAAAAGGCACAGTGTAAGTCTCAGCAGTAAGAAATTAAAACTTCATCTTGCTCTATTATACTGCTGCAGGAGTAACACTGAAGGAGGAGACTGTAGTTCTTCCACTGCATTAGATGCTATAGCCTCCATTAGCCCAAAAAGAGTGTTGTGTTGCTGCCCCTACACAGGATGCAGGAGGATGAAGGATGCCAAGTAACAGCCATGATGGAAAGGAGAGTAGTTTGACTTACTGGTAAAGGTATTTTGTTGGTTTGGGTTTTTCCCCTTACATTTCTGAAAACTTCTCAGCACGTGGCAAGACACGGGAGCAGCCTGCAAACTAGTCGAGATTGTTTTTTTAAAAAACTGTTCATTTTTTCCTCAGAAAGTGGTTTTGTCATTTGCACTATAGGTGTTGTTCTCTAATTGTTTAGAAAAGCTGTGTAGATCTATTTTATAATTAAAACCCTGCAGGTTTCTCTTACTAGTTAGAAGCTATCCTAGTTCCTTAGGAATAGAGCATAGGAGCACTTGGAAAAAAAATCAGCAAAATGAATCTGCTTCAGTTAAAAAAAAAAAATGTCAAGCATGATCTGTTTTTGACTTCTTAAATGACACCTTCTGCCCTGGACCTCAATATGCAACAGGGAACCCAAGAACTGTTGTTGGAATGGAGATGTGGACAAGGTCAAAATAAGTGTCCATTAAACCCCATCTTCATCAGTTTTAGCCACTCTGTCTCTAAAAGGAGCATGTAACAACTTGCTTTCAGTCACTGTTTTTTTGCTTGTTTGTTTTGTTTTTTAATGTCTCCTTACATAGGCATGGTCTGGTCTTTTCTTAAAAGACACATGACTTTAAAATTTAACAAATGCACTTCTTAATGTGTTTACTTTGAAAAACAAACCATAGCTTATTTGAGACTATATTTTTTAACAAAAAAATTATCAGTATCAAAGCAAATATTTTCTAATCCAATTAACAGGTAATGAAAATTATTTTCTCCCTTTAGCATAACCTCTTACCCTCTGAAGAAAGACTTCATGACTGTTGAAAAACCTACAGAAGAAAACTGCTTAAGCTCTGTTAGAGCAAAGATGTCTTCAGTAACAGTCAGCTTCATTCTCCTCTATGGTCCCCACAGTAGCAAGGATGTCCTGTAATAGGGACTGAGGGCTTTTCTCCACATGGTCACTACTTTTATTTAGCTCATCATATAGCTCTATTAAGTCTATTGTACCCAAAGCTAACATCATGCTCTCTGGATTTTCAAAATCCACCCCATCTGTGGGGAAGTTCTGGGCCAGAGAACCCTGCCTTAGTGTCCTTTGTAAGCAGGCAATGCTGTGTCTGACAGGTAAATCTACAGTCTCATCTAAATCCCTTGGGGTACCAAGCGGATAGAAATGATTACTTAAGTCCAGCAGTATACGACAGGCTCTCTGACCTAATGTTTTGTCACAGTCACACAAAGATTGAAACAAAAAGCTGAACAGTTTTGCTTGGCAAAATATCTGCAGCGACTTGCTCTCAGGAATGGAACTAGTTACTGAAGATGAGACAGGGTCATCTGGGCGTTGAGGAAGGCCAAGCTGGCAAAATGTCTGATGACAGAAATCTTGAATCAGCTCCAAACCACCAAGTCTGACTTCCCAGTCTAAGTCATGCTGCACAGTTTGGATCACTCTAGAGACAAATTGTCCTGTATCTTCCAGCTGACCTGTGCAGCCTTGGCTCAGCCACTCTATGAAGATGCTGATCACAGCCCTCCTAGGAAAGCCCTCTGGGTCTGTTGACAAGATTTCTTGAAGCTTTGCAGCAGTGTTCTAAACGTGAAAAGACAAAATGAAAGCATAATGAGGGGAGGAACGTGCAAAGAAACAAGAGCAGAATTAAAAAGAATCTAGTATTTCCCCTACTGTTGTGAAATCTGCCTGCATGAGAACGCAAGTAACTTGTGAAGAAAGTTTTAAGTATTAAAGTGGTAAATTGAACTGTAGTTCTGTTTGAGTTTGCAGTAGGCTTTACAAATTAATCATACCTCTTTGTTATACTGATTCCTTGTGACTGGTAACTCTGGAGCAAAGTAAGCAATGACAGCCAAGTGTCCCACCGCAGTCACAGCACTCGCTCGCACGTAGCTTTCAGGATCCTCGAGAAGATTTTCTGTAAGCCTCAGCACCTCTGAAGACAGGAGAGACTGTCTGAACTCATCCTGATCTGCAAACAAGACACCAATCCAAAGAAGCAAGGGTTTATTCTCTCAGAACATGAAGCTGTTTCCAATGCAAACAGTTCTTTGTGTCATACAAGGATGCCCACTGACCGAAGAGACAGCTGCCAGTGAGCTGAACCACTGTAGAGACCAGACAGCTGCTCACAAGAGCACAGATGCTCTGTGTCAGGGTAAAAAAAAAGGGTAAGTGTTATCTGGTGTTAAGAATTGTCACCTGCCTTGACATAGAATCATAGAATGGCTAGGGCTGGAAGGGACATCCAAAGGTCATCTAGTCCAGCCCCCCTGCAGTGAGCAGGGATACCCTCTACTAGACCAGATTGCTCAGAGCCTCATGCCTGTCTCAATGTGTATGATTGCCTCAGCACTGCTCAGTTTAACTTGGCAAAGCTGCTGTTAAGTAGGGGACAGCAATTTGAGTTCGACAAAATCTTAGTGTAACTTTATTAGCCTTTTTGTCAGATTTTAAGAGTAAAAATCTCAATGCTATTTTGTTAGCCCTCCAATTATAAGTCAGAGGATGCTTTGCAAGCCTGACTGACTTTCATAGCATAAAATAAACAAACAAAAAACCACAACAAAAACCCTCCACCAATCTGAACTGTCAAATCTCTGTACCTACCGCTCAGGCATTTAATCATGTCAGTGAGGAATTCCAGTGAAGAATCTCTTACTTCCCAGCAAGGACTGCACAAACGCTTCTGCAGCACCAGAAAGACATCTGTAAAAAGCCAGGTGACAAGCCTGAATGGACATGAAAGGTAACAAGCCCTACTGAAGCAGTCGCTGTACAGCCTCTCTGACATTTTATACAATGTAATCCCATGCTGCTGCTATGTGCTGCTCTGAGCTCTTCAAAGCACTTTTTTAGGCAGCTAAACCCAAGTTCAACATAACTGCAAACAAATGAATCTTAAGTGCTTGTAGCAGCAAAGCTAGGCAAGAGCAGATTTCATGTTACTAGCTGCTGGTTGTCCCAACCGGAACAGCTTAATTACCTTTCAAAATCTTTTCAGTGTGTTGCCACTGACCGTTGGAGTAAGACAGTTCCTGCAAGCGCACCAACCACTTGCATGTAGCTCGAAATGTTTTCTTTAGAACCTGAAGCAATATAAAACAGATTTATTTTAATGCAGGAGATATTGTTACCTTTATGCTAGATAAAATTCATTTTAGCCTCAAACTTGCAGAGAAATCCTCAGAGTATACAAGTACATGTTTCCTAAATAATACGCCACAATCTGTGCTTATTTAACAGTTCTAGCAAACACCTAAAAATGCCTGTTCTCAGCTTAGTATTCTAAAGTTCTAGTATCTCCAGTTTTTGGTTTGCAGTTGTCAGTTATTCAAACAAAGCAAGAAAATGAAACCCCTTAATGCAAAGAATACTTAAGGGCCACATTGAGTAAGTCAGTGCTGCCTTTAGAGGTGATGGTTCTTGTCTTTCCAGAAAACTCAGTATATTAGTCAGTTAGTTGCTCATTAGAATTTTAGTAAATTTCTGCAAGCCACCCAGGACAATACAAGTCTCCTACATATTCTAATGCAAACTGTGCTAAGAAACAACTGTTGTCAGACAATTTCTCAGCACTGTATCCTACTGGGGTATGCTAATAAACTTAGATCACTCCTTAGTTCCATACTCACAGTAGGGTTGGTGTTTGGACTTTCCAGGTATGCCAGAAGGACATCAAATAGGCTTCCTATGAGTGTGTCACAGCCTAAAACACAGAGAACAAAACTAAAGGACCAATACTGAGAGAAGCAGCAGATGAATCACAATTCAACTCCTGAAATACAGAAAGACATGGGATTGTAAAACTGTTTTGGAGAAGAAAGCAGGTAGAATCCTCAAAATAAAGGAGAAACATCTGAATTCTCACAATCACTAAAGCTTTTTTAATTACAGTACTACCTACCCTAGCTCATCAGGAGAAAGCAAGGTAAGCCAAGACAGCAGGAAAAATTGGAAAAAAATGAGTTTCGTAAATGTGAGTGGCAGTCTTCATGCAGAAACATCAGTGAAAGAGAATGAAAAACTCTGCAACTGCAGAATAGTCAAGTATTTCCAAAATGAAGAAAAAAAATAGAAAGAAATGCAAATATTTAACTCACCTCTTAGCTCTGAGAGCTCTGCTAGGACATCAAGAGCTGACCTCTGTACTCTGAAGCAATCGATCAAGATGCGGCTTATCGTGCTTCCCAGAGGAGAAGCTGGACTCAGGAAGCCATTACAGAGCTGTAATATTGTCACAACAGAGCGCAGCAATGACACACAGGGCAAATCCTCTCGCAAATTACTCTAATGGGAGGGGAGAAAGGATGGAAAAAAAGATANTGAATATATTGAATAATACTGGACCCAGCACTGACCCTTGGGGGACTCCACTAGTCACAGGCCTCCAGCCAGACTCTGCTCCACTGACCACAACTCTCTGAGATCTATTCTTCAACCACTTCCCAATCCACCTTATTACACCATAACAAAAAACCACAACAAAAACCCTCCACCAATCTGAACTGTCAAATCTCTGTACCTACCGCTCAGGCATTTAATCATGTCAGTGAGGAATTCCAGTGAAGAATCTCTTACTTCCCAGCAAGGACTGCACAAACGCTTCTGCAGCACCAGAAAGACATCTGTAAAAAGCCAGGTGACAAGCCTGAATGGACATGAAAGGTAACAAGCCCTACTGAAGCAGTCGCTGTACAGCCTCTCTGACATTTTATACAATGTAATCCCATGCTGCTGCTATGTGCTGCTCTGAGCTCTTCAAAGCACTTTTTTAGGCAGCTAAACCCAAGTTCAACATAACTGCAAACAAATGAATCTTAAGTGCTTGTAGCAGCAAAGCTAGGCAAGAGCAGATTTCATGTTACTAGCTGCTGGTTGTCCCAACCGGAACAGCTTAATTACCTTTCAAAATCTTTTCAGTGTGTTGCCACTGACCGTTGGAGTAAGACAGTTCCTGCAAGCGCACCAACCACTTGCATGTAGCTCGAAATGTTTTCTTTAGAACCTGAAGCAATATAAAACAGATTTATTTTAATGCAGGAGATATTGTTACCTTTATGCTAGATAAAATTCATTTTAGCCTCAAACTTGCAGAGAAATCCTCAGAGTATACAAGTACATGTTTCCTAAATAATACGCCACAATCTGTGCTTATTTAACAGTTCTAGCAAACACCTAAAAATGCCTGTTCTCAGCTTAGTATTCTAAAGTTCTAGTATCTCCAGTTTTTGGTTTGCAGTTGTCAGTTATTCAAACAAAGCAAGAAAATGAAACCCCTTAATGCAAAGAATACTTAAGGGCCACATTGAGTAAGTCAGTGCTGCCTTTAGAGGTGATGGTTCTTGTCTTTCCAGAAAACTCAGTATATTAGTCAGTTAGTTGCTCATTAGAATTTTAGTAAATTTCTGCAAGCCACCCAGGACAATACAAGTCTCCTACATATTCTAATGCAAACTGTGCTAAGAAACAACTGTTGTCAGACAATTTCTCAGCACTGTATCCTACTGGGGTATGCTAATAAACTTAGATCACTCCTTAGTTCCATACTCACAGTAGGGTTGGTGTTTGGACTTTCCAGGTATGCCAGAAGGACATCAAATAGGCTTCCTATGAGTGTGTCACAGCCTAAAACACAGAGAACAAAACTAAAGGACCAATACTGAGAGAAGCAGCAGATGAATCACAATTCAACTCCTGAAATACAGAAAGACATGGGATTGTAAAACTGTTTTGGAGAAGAAAGCAGGTAGAATCCTCAAAATAAAGGAGAAACATCTGAATTCTCACAATCACTAAAGCTTTTTTAATTACAGTACTACCTACCCTAGCTCATCAGGAGAAAGCAAGGTAAGCCAAGACAGCAGGAAAAATTGGAAAAAAATGAGTTTCGTAAATGTGAGTGGCAGTCTTCATGCAGAAACATCAGTGAAAGAGAATGAAAAACTCTGCAACTGCAGAATAGTCAAGTATTTCCAAAATGAAGAAAAAAAATAGAAAGAAATGCAAATATTTAACTCACCTCTTAGCTCTGAGAGCTCTGCTAGGACATCAAGAGCTGACCTCTGTACTCTGAAGCAATCGATCAAGATGCGGCTTATCGTGCTTCCCAGAGGAGAAGCTGGACTCAGGAAGCCATTACAGAGCTGTAATATTGTCACAACAGAGCGCAGCAATGACACACAGGGCAAATCCTCTCGCAAATTACTCTAATGGGAGGGGAGAAAGGATGGAAAAAAAGATAAGTTTCCAGCAAAAGCCTTCAGTATGCACACAGAGCAGATATTGGTCAAGAGGCAGCAAAAATGGCAATTTCTAATGTGTTCTTAAGGTACCACAATGCTAATAACTACAAAACAAATTATCTTCCTCTCTCCCAAGAGCTACTGCATCAATGGAAGCAGATTATTCTCACTGCTTGGGAAAGCAGTTCAATTCATGGGTTCTTTTTCCACTGGATCATTAATTGCAGTAGGAATAATGTAACAAAGCTTGTGAAGAGAGAGTTAAAATTAAGTGCAGTCCTGCTTTACAAAACTCAGTAGTCTTCTGTTTTCTTACGTGGAGTCTACTGTGCTAGATTTCTTTACCATATGGAAGCTCTCACTTTTGACTCCACCCCACATTCTGTTAAATTCTACTGCAAAAGCACTGCACTGTCCTTTTTTCTTTCTCTGTATGTTACCCTGAATGTTTTTTCTTCTCTGAACGTAGACAGCAGCTCCTCCAGATGTGCAAGGGTCTGACACAGGAGACTAGCACATGATGACTTTGAGGATAGAAGACCTTCAACAGTGATGGGATCACTAACGGACTCATCCAGCAATCCTAGAGGACCAAAGGAGGGAAGAACTTAGGATTTTAGTGAATACAAAGGACTGGGCCTTCTAAAGCTAGTGGAAGAGATGTAGTATGAATATCCCATCAACTGTCAGTAGGATGCTGCACTTGACCATGAACACTGCTACTGTCCTTGACTTCTCCTGCTCTTATTCCTCAAGTTTTAGCTGCACCAGACGCTTAATACCCTGGCAAGCAGACTAGACTCTAACTCCTCTATCACAACTGTACCTGTGTATTCCAGAGGCTGGGAGGCTGCTCTCAAAATACAGTCCATTGGCTGAAGTAGAACAGTCAGTGCCTGAATCCTCACATCTTGTGGGCTTCAAGGAGGAAACAGCAGTTACCAAAACAAGAACACTTCAATTCCTTCCCAAACATCTGCCCCAAATGCTGAGGAGAATAATGTTTTTCATTAAGGCTTTTAAACAAGCCAGCAATTAAAAGTCTAATCACAACTCAAGCCTTCTTCCAAGTTTCCCTGGCTACTGAAATCAGAGGAAAAATGGCTCTGAAATTTAAAAGTAACCTTATCAAGTTACAGAATTCTGTGTACGAAGAGGGTTCAGAAAAAAAGACATTTCTTGTTGGTAAGATTGTGTCCTTATTACTTAGCCTATAAAGGGATATCTGTGGGTGCTGTATTCATCTGATTATTTCTTGATGTTTACTTACAGCCTAGAGAGAAGTTATGGAGTAGATGAAGACAGGCTTCTCAGATGCATACAAGATAAGAATCTTAAATTTCAGCATGTAGATTCCAACTGGATATAGAGAAAATACTTTTCATAGTGAGATGGAAGTGCTTAAGCATTAGAACAGGTTGCCTGGAGAAGCTGTAGAATCCTCATCCTTGGGGATATTTGAAACCTGAAAAGCAAAGGCCCTAAGCAACCTGATTTGTCTTTGAAGTTAGCCCTGCACCAAGCAAGAGGTTCAATTGGATCACATCTGCAGGTTCCTTCTAACCTAAGTTATTCTACAGCTGTCAGTTTCCAGATGCACATTTCTGCTGGACAACAGTGAGAGCTCTTACACTGGTTAATGTTCTTGTGAAAGAGAAAACTAAACAGCAACTACTGGATTTAACAGGCAAACAAATTTTCTCCATCTCAGTCAATTTTGGCAGTATGAAGTTGAAGGAGTTTGCTATTTCTTCCTGAAATTGGCTGGCTCTCTCTATGAAACTGAATTATTCTTAGTATCAGTGCCTGAAGTTTATTAGCTTTTCTATGGCTCTTGCCAACCAGTCATACATATTAAGGAATGTAGTGAGGTGGGAAGAAACACAGTTCTTGGAAAGACACCACTGATACCAGTGCAGAAACATTTGTAGAGTGCAAAAATTTCATTGTATTAAGTCCTACCATTTGTAGAGCTTGAGAAGTCCCACTGCCAAAGGACCTGCTTGTACTGGGGTTAAGTGTTCCAGAGCAGAAGTCACTAATGTCCAAAAACTGCCTTCGGAGTCACAAAACACAGGGGACCTGAGAAGAAAGAAGTGTAAGTAATATGTCCTATTAGGCAGTGGAAAAAAAGATATAGCTCAGCAATGGATACAAGTTCCCAGAAGTTCTTTACCATGCCATCCTAAGCAAAAGATCTGCCAGCATGTGCTGCACTTGAACAGTCTCTTCCATCAAAAATGATTCTATTTGCTTTGCTATGCTTAACCAAAGAACTTCAGTCCATGGAGCACGACAACTGCCAAACAAATTAGTTAAAAGTTTTAATGACTGCTCAGTGTGAGAGGCAGAGCTGGACTGAAGGAAATCTTCTATATGCTTTACAATCATTTGGGCACACGCTGGCCAGTCACAGTCCTTTGTACTGACAGGTTTAGTAGTTTCCGTCTCTAAAGAGAGGATGAGCATGTCCACAAGAAGCTGACTGGCAGATGAAGACACGAACAGGCTGGGATCCCCTTGCAGAGTGAAGATCACATCTATGCCTCCTGTGTGAAAACAAAACAAATCACTGCAGAAAAAAAAATACAGCTTTCATCTTGTGAGGTGGAGCCTTGTTGCTCTTCAACCACATATTATTCTAATTAAAGTCCTACACAGCGTTAAATGGGCTTGTGGTTTGGTTTTTTTTTCTATGGTTTATTTTGTAGTCTCTATGGCATTTCAAAGTCAGACAGTGCTTAACAGTAAGCAAGTAAAAAAACCAGTAAAACTGTTTTCAGATCCTCAGGTGTTTTAGTAGCTTGAGAACAGTGGAGGACTTCAATACAACATTAGCACTATGAGGAGAGTTGACAGCACATGCACTGTGTACTTATGGAAGAAGCCTGTACCCTATTTGGACAAAACCAGTAGGAAAAAAAAGAATAGCACCAACACTACTACTCTTTCATCCCAGACAGCAGCACACACTGCACATTAATACCAATCCAGTCTTTTAGGCTCCTCTGTGCATGGAGTATGAAGTTGGTGTCAACAGCAGAATTTACACATCTGCGTAACAACAATGGGACTGTAAGTATGAAGAGATTAATGAGCCCCTGGTCAGTTTTTCCACACTAAAATCTTGTTGAAATGTACCTTTTAGTAAGAGTTACAAATAAAAACACAGAGGGCTTTTAATAAACTATTCTGATATTGTGTTTCATAAGATGTGCTCTTTTCCATCTAAAAAGTGCACCATCTTCAGTGCTTGGGAAAAAAAAAAAAAGGAAATTAAATGCGGAAGTAATTAAACAAAAATCCTACCATTTTTCAAATGAGTTTAGTGTTTTTGAAAATTAGCTTATTTTATTTTAAATAAATGAAAATGCTTATCTCTGTCATTTGACATCTGAGCATTAAACTGGAATGGGAGTGGGAGAGTTACCAGTCCTAGAAGTACTCACCGCCCTGGCAGAGCAGGTGGAGGGCAGGCTGGTGCTGCACCATGCTGTGCACCCCGCTCACCCAGCCGCTTCGCACCAACGCGTCTCTCCACAGGGCACTGTCCAGAGGCCCATCCCTGCCAAAGAGTCTGACCAACAGCTGATCCCGCTGAGGCCAAAAGAAAACACACAGTACAGGGTAAGCAAAGGGGTTTGAGGGAATTGGAAAGGCTGCTGTGTTAGCAATAGAGGTATTCAAAACAAAACTGCTTGGGTTTAAATTGCTAGGAATGATGTACGTATCATTTCCATCAAACTGCTTTATGCAGTTGTATACATCCCTTTCCCAGAGGAAGCCTTTTGTGAGTTGAGTTTGGTACCATAAATGTATTCTGTTGTAGAAAACAACTAATTTTTGAGATAGATATCATCAATCCCAGAGAGTTGTGATTAATGGGGTGTAATCCATCTGGCGGCCAGCAGGTCTTTTCCAAACATGATTATTCTGTGATTCTAATCCCTCTTTTTTGCAATAAATCAAAAATCACCAATGCATCTTAAATCCACAAGAACTGTCCAGGGATACAACATTTTGCAATGACTACTTCTATGAGACAGTGTTATCCCATATGCTGTTTTGAACTGAAAATGAAAAGCACTACATTTGAGCATTCGTTGGGTTACTGTGACAGGACAGAGGTAAGAAGACGGCAGCTTTAAATGAGAAGTGAAAAGGTATGGTGTGACTGTAGGTATTCATCACTGTTTGCTGAGTTGTTTGATGTGGGACAGAAATCTTATAAGCAGAATGTATACATTTTCAGATGTCCTCCTTATAGAGGAAGGAAACAGACACATGGCAGCAGGTACCCAGGTAGCCAACTTACCTGCAAGTGTTGGAAGCAGTTTTCAGAAGCAGCAAGTATCCCAGTTAATCGTAAAGTAAAGGAGAGGATGCTTGGACTGGGCTCTGGCAGTGCCAGAATGGAGGTGATGAACTCTGTCAGACAGGGGTTGTTTTGCAGCAGCTCCACGCTTGGATCTAGCAACCAGATGTTGCCCGGGAAGAGGCCAGAAAACAGAAGGTCACTGTCAGGATTTCTCCACTCTCAACTCTACGGAGCTTGCCTGATCTGAGTGTAACCCCTCACAACTGTCAGGGATGAGTTTGCGTTCACCCGAATCCCGAGCCCAAGTACAGGCCTTAAGTACTAAACAGCGTTTCCAGATGTTGAGAGAACAGTACTTCCGAGGGCGGCTTCTCCCCGGTCCCGCACTGCCGGGCCTCCCCCACGGACAAGCCCTCGTCGGTCACCGGCGGCTAGGGCTGGGGTGGGGGAAAGCCCTGCAAGCGGCGTTCACTCACCAAACTTCGTCAGGAGCCGGAACCAGTCGAGCAGCTTCTCCAGGCAGGTGTCGTCGGTACCGGGCTGCCGCGGGTCGGCCAGGGCGGCGCAGACACGCGGCAGCAGGAGGGAGCACTCGCGGGTCATGGCGCTGAAGTGCCGGCAGGCCCGCTCCGCGCCGTACACCGACTTCTGGAGATTCATGGCCGGAAGGCGCCGGTCGAGGGGCTCCAGCGTGACTAGGGGAGACCGGCGGTACAAGCCGCAAAGCGACCGTCGCAACGGTGGGGGCGTGGCCAAGGGACACAGGTCAAAGGGCGGCGGAGCGGCGGGGGTAGGTTCCGCCCGGGAGATGTCGCTGGGCTGGTTACGGTTGGGGGTACGGGAGGGGGTCCCGCCGCTGCTCTAGAAGCAGCGCCCGCGGGAGGCCGCTCTCAGGGCCGCGTTCAGTCCGGGGTTGTCCCTGCGCTGCTGGGCAGAAGCTTCTGGCAGAGGCGGCACTCGCAGGGGCCGCTCTACATCCCGCCATGGTTTCCTGCTTTCTGGGGCCGCTTGGTGGCACCCGCGCTCTGCAGCAAGACCTTGGTTCTGCCCAGAGGCGGCGGCGGAGCAGCTGCAGGTGCCATCACGGTGCCGGCTTCGTCCTCGTTCCCCGGCCCGTTCTGCGCAGGCGCCGCTGGTCGGCCTGCCGCCGCGCGGCTGGTTGCCATGGTTTCCACAACCCGGAAGTGTCGCGAGTGCTAGAGCGGCGCCAGTCCAGGCCGCCTCCCCCTGCCTCGAGCTGAACGCTACGGCCCGAGGCGGTCCCCGCCGCCCTGCCGCGCCCTGAGGCCTCCCTGTCACCCTCCAGCTATGGCTCGGGGGGCCGGCGAGGCGGCCGCGGAGGGGGAGCTGGTAAGGAGCGGGTGGCTGGGAAGAGGACGAGGAGGCGGCGGCCCCGGCCCCGGGCTTGAGTTTGCCTCAGCGGGGCCGGGGCAGAGCCCGGAGCCCACTCTGGCTCGCCTAGGTCGGCGAGGCAATAGCTGGGAGGGGGAGTAGGATGGCTTCGTCTGTCTCCAGCCCGCTGAGCTCTGGGTTCTGTTTGTACCTCCTTGGCTGGGCGGCAGCATGGCGGGGTTGGGGCGGTATTAGCCTTTGTTTCCCTTCCTCTCGGCAGCCGGATTGAGATTTTTGAGGCCCTTTACTGGGAGGATTACTCTGGGCCTGTTTAATAAGAGCAGTGGGACTGCGAAGGTTCTCATAGACGGCGGTGTTTTTGTTATTGGATGTTTATATCCTGGTGAACGTTTTGCTATTTACCATCTATCATGACTGTGCACCTTTGACATTCTCTTGATTGCTAATGTGATACCTTCAGTTAGGTGGAGAGCTCTCCTATAATAAAATCTTTTAGGCTTTAAAATACCAAAAATAATCACTGTGCTGCAAGGAACATTGCCTCAGGAAATTAAAAGCTATATGGTATGGTGTGTGAGATGTATACCTGCTTGCTCTCAGCCAGCACAAAAGGCTGTGTTATCTGCTCTGTTGTCTATCTCAGCTCCTATCAACCAGGGTTCTCAAAAATATTTTGCCCTGCTCTGCCTCTTTCAGAGATCAGCATCTGTCCAAAGAATGGTGATGCAGCTGCAAGCACCGTGGAGTCAGCAGCAAGTGATGTGCTTTTTATGGAGGCAGCTTACATTCAGATAATTTGAAAGCAAAGTGGAAAATTTATTTCTGCTGTGGATATGCTTACATTTGAGAGGCAGTGAAATTTATCTTAAGCCAAACGAAAAATTAACCACTTTTTTTGTTTCCTTGGTATGGAGTTTTTACCTCAGCCTGGTCACTTTTCTATTTGATTTTACCGAACCTTCCCGTAACATAACAAGGGTAGGAGCAAGTGAGTGAGGAAGGGGATAGACAGATTAATTGCAGCCTGATTCTTGCTATTGGAGAAAATAATGCAGAACCAGCACTATGGAAGATGAGGCACCTGAAGGTTCAGCTGTTGTAATGCTGTCCACTGAAGTCCATAAGTCTCTTTGCCTTGGTTCTGAAGTGACATGCCTTAGATCAACCAGAATGTATGTTAAAGGAAATGATGTTGGCTTTTGCAACAGTGGGGGCAAATTTGGTTGTGACAGTAAAAGGATAGTTGGTTTTCTGAGAGTATATTATAACCTACTACTTAGTAACATATGTCACAGTTAATGTCACTGTTTACCAGGGAGATGACAGCCTGTCTGTGATAACCTGTGAGTCAGATACAGAAATGGTGAGTTTTATTAATGGTGCATTGTGTATTCCTTAAAAGTATGTTTTTACACACACTACAACTATATAATGCCTCCTGGTTGATAAGACACCCTTCAGAGAGGAGAGCTAATGATATTACAATATAGTTTGGTTCAAAAACCTCCTCTAATTCCAGATGTAATCCTGGCTTCTAAAGTAATCTAAAAATAATGTTTGGATTAATTTTGCTGTTCTATCAAGTTATGGGACCAAGTCCTTTTACAGAGTTTTAATGGAATTGAGTAAGTCTTTACTTAAATGGCAGATCAGCCTTTACTCTGCTCATCTTGAATTTGCTGCTACTTGTATATAATACTGATGGGGAATGTCTTGGTGTTCTGGGCAGGTTCTTGTCATGCTTTTTATCTGTATCACTAAACTTCAGTAGGTACCACCTTAACTCTGGTGACCATCAGTGTGGCCAAATCTGCATATACTTAATGCCACTATTTTTCTATTCTACAGAGACCATTTTGTGTTATTAGAACAAATTAACTTCATACAAGATGGAGATTTAAGGCAATTTCATAGAATCATAG
>VYZU01028769.1:0-34440 GCA_013401355.1 Ceyx cyanopectus | reverse complement strand
CGGCGCAGAGCGGGCGCGGCGCGGGCGCGGAACGAGGGGGCGCGGAACAGGGGGCCGCGGCGGCGGAAGGGTGCGCGCAGCGTGCGGCGTGCGGCGGCGGCGGCGGCTATGCCTTTAACGGCGCGCAGGGCAGGCATGCCGAGCGCGTAGTGCGGGAAAGTCGAGGCGGGGTTAAAGTTCAGCTCATGGAGCGGCTCCGCGCTGGCTGCAGTTTGGCAGAGTTGGAAATGTGAAAGCAAGAAGCAGGCTCGGGGCTCCCCCTCCTCTCCTCTCTCTCTCTCTCTTTTTTTCCCCTCCTCTCTCTCCCTCTCCCCCTCTCTCTCTCCCTCTCTCTCTCTCCCTCTCTCCCCGCACACGCACACCTCCAAACCGCAGCCCCCCGCAGCAGTCATGTATTCTCCGCTCTGTCTCACCCAGGTAAGCGGCTGCCGGGGCGCGATGGGGCCGGCGCTGCGGGGGGTGCGCGTCTGTGCGCGCCGGGGAAGGGGCAGAAACGCAGCTCGCCGAAAACTAACTTTGTTGCCTTTCGCTTGCATCCCACCCCCCCCACCCCCCTTCCCCGCACGGCCATTTGTGTCGGCACATGGCTAATGGCGCCTATTTATTAATGGTTTAATTAATAGGGGAAAGGGGGGGTCGGGGGGGTGTCGGAGAGCCGCGCGGGCGCGGTGCTGCGGGACGCCCCGCACGGCCCCGCCGTGCTTGGTCATCCGCGATCGATGCCGCCGCCGCCGCCCGCACAGCGGCTTCGCGGCCCCGGGGCAGCGCTGCGAGCCGCCGGGGCTTCAGCGGCTCCGGGCACGGCACGGCCCCGCACCCCGCCGGACACCCCGCTCGGGGTTACGCGGGCGGGATCGGCCCCGCCGGCTCCGCGCTTCAACCCCCACCCTCCCTCCCCCTCGCCTCTCCTCTCGCCGGGGCTCGGAGACGGACCGTCCCCCGCACCTGGGCACCCTCAGGCGGTGCAGCCGCCCCTGCGCAGTGTGCCCTCCGCACCCGGGCAGCCCCCGCGGAGGCCGCTCCGACCGAGGACCGAACCGAGGACGTGCGTGTGTGTGTGTGTGTTGCCGGGGGGGGGGGGGGGAGGACACCCGCAAACTTGTCCCGCGTGTGTCGTGTGCGTGTGTATGTGTCCCTCGCCGCGGATCGGGCCCCCGGCGGGACTCGGCGTAACTTTTGAGGTCCTCGGTTGCGGCGGGACGAGGCTGGGCGGGGGAGTCCTCCCCGCGGTGCCCCCCGAGTTCCGCGGCCGCGGAGCGCCGCCCGGTTTTACCCCCCCCCCCCCCCCCTTTTTCCTCGCGTGCTGCTGCAGGACGCTAAATTACACACCTTCAATTAGCAGGATATAATGGTTTAACGAGGAAATGCTTTGTGGTGGACTCAAACCCCAGATTATTTCCTCCTGCAGGAGATTTTGACTACATTATTCTTATTAATTTAATTTGAATTTTTTTTTTTTCTCCCGGTGAGAAAGCCTCTCCAGGCTCTTTCCGTCGAGAAAAAGGCAAGGAAATGCAGGGAGAGAGGAAACAACCTTCCCAGGCAGCCCGAGGAGCTGCAAAAGTTTGGTCCCCTTCCCTCGCTGTAGTTCACACACACAGACAACCCCCCCACCCTCCCCCCCCGGTCTTTCCNATACCTGGGTTTTGTCAGTCCTGCTTCTGCAGGAGGGGCAGCGATCGGCTCCTCACCGCATCGCTTTGCATCCGCACGTGGAGCTGCTGGGCTTCAGTAGGCCCAGCTGCACATTAGGGAGAGAAAATAAATGCATGGCCCCGGTTGCTCCCTGTCCTGGTCCCCCTCATTTTTAATTTTTTAAATTTTTTTTTTTTTTTTTAAATTAAAAAAAAGTCGGGGGGGAAAAGCCAGGCACGGTGCTTTTAGTCAGTTTTGCAAATCTCACATTCTTGTTGCACGTTCGGAAAAGTAATGGGAGGATTAGAGGCCTCCTGACAAACTCGTCCCTCCAAAGGATCAATTAGGGGGTTCTGTCATTTTCTGTAGAAAGATGGGACGAGCCCTGAGCAATGGAAAGCAATTTCCTATTTTTTATTTTGGGACCTTTTATTGATACTGAGTTTTGGGATAGAGATTTTTTTTTCCTTTTTTTTTTTTTTTGTGTGTGTGTGTATGTTAAGTTTTGGTTCAGATTTAAAGGGCAGCTTTTGAAAGTGGGTTAGAAAAGGAAAACAAACAGAAATCCTAGTTATGAGCGTATTTATCCAAGCAGTGGAACTGAAATGGCATGAGCATTTTGTATCATCTGTCAGGGAAAATCTAAACATCGTTCCATTTACATATCTGCTGAAGATCTAGGAAATAGTTGGGGAGCATATGCACATCTCCTAATAGATTTACAGGCAAATGGATTGTAAAAATATTAACAAGGGTTTCTGTAGCTGGCTTCATTTCAAAAAGATCAGCAGAAATATATTGTTTCAAAAGCCTCCTTTGCAGTGCTACATTATTGCTGGCGCTCTGGGCTGGGTTTCGGAGCTTTTTTGTTGTAGGTTTTAGATTTTTTTAATATTTTTTTTTTTCTTTTTTGCACCTTTCCGAAGAGCAGAGGAGAGTTTTGGTCTCAGAGATACAGAATTGTGCAGCCCAAATATTAGGTGCTGCTTAGAAACAGGCTGCTCTCGGAAGAGCTGTATCCTCAAACTTTGGAGAGTAGTGCAGTGAAGGAAAAAAAAAAAAAAAAAGACCCAAACCCAACTTTTTATTCCCTCTTTCCCAGCTTTCTGGTGCCTTTTATTTTTAGGTGACCCGTCAAACACCGAGCGGGGAAAGTAAAACACCTTTATCAAATACTTTGAAAGTTGCCCTTAAAGCTAACTTGGGGAAAGGCAAAATCATCTCCTTTCCCACCAGTTACTGAAAATCTTTCTCTTTTGCAGCGAGGCTGCAGACAAGTCTGCACATCTGTTAGCACGTTTCAGCTCACCCATTTCCAAAACTTTTTTTTTTTTGTTAATTAATTTTTTTGGAATTATAATAAACACTGAAATAAATAATTGTATTGTGTAAAAACTGCTCCCTCCCCCCCCCCCCCCCCCCCCCCCCCCNCCCCCCCCCCCCACCTCCGCTTCCAGCCTGATTTTTGTTTGATCAGTCCCCAGTGCTTTTATTTCCACTTCTCCTTTGCTCACACCTCGCCGCTGAGATTGGAGGTTGTACGGAGCGGGGTGTTTACCCAGACAGTTGGAAAGTTGCTGTGTTTGTGAGTCATTAACCTATTCTCCTCGTACACCATTTTGAAAAGACACATTGGAGTCTAGCAGGGACGTGCACACCTCGCGCGCCGAGCAGCGGTGCTTGGCGTTTACTTCAGCCACGCACCCCGACTTTACACCAAAAAGCACCCTGGAATTTTTGGGTTTTTTCCCCTCCTCTTCCTGAAGTCTTTTAAAGCCGGGTTTGCGTTTGGGTTTTTTTGGTCTTTTTTTTTTTTTCGGGTGTTGTTTCTACCTCCCTTTTCAGGTTCACATCGTAGAAATCCGCTCCAGCGCAGGTTAAAGCGACTCGCTCTTGGACAGTATCCAGCACTGAGCCAAAAAAAAAAGTCCCAAGCACACGAGATCAGGCAGGACAAAGCGCTGCTTAAAGCTGAAAAGTTAAAATATTTCAGGATGTACCAAGACATGTTTAGAGACTGGGAAGGCTGGAAGAGCTCCCCTGGCTCATTGTGGCTCTGTCAAGGCTCTGCTGTGTGTACCTTCGCAGATAAACTTCCACTTGACAAAAGGCCTTTTTTCCTTGACTCTCCCTGAGTGGGGAAGGGGAAGGACAGGAGGGAGCAGAAGGGAGGGTTTATTATTTTTAATAGCTTGTAAGGACCTGCAGTTTTAATATTTTCATTATTTTCTTTNATTTTTTCTTTTTTTTTTTTTTTTTCCCCCCCCCCCCCCCCCCCCCACGAGAGCTGTTTCTGGTGGGTGAGAGCAGCTCCCATGTGCTGGGCTTGTGCCTCCTCTCACTTTTTGAATCTGCCGACTGCAAACTCATAGCAATCTTGGCTTTTTTCTTTTTTTTTTAACTTTATTGAAATTTGAAACTATGATCTTTTCCATTGGGGGGGAGGAGGAGGAGGGGAGAAGAGGAATGTGCCAATCATTAGAGTGATTTATTTTATTTTACCTGCTTATATTTTAATAATCATAGTAGTTGCGATTGCTGCCGCTCCGCTGTGCTGTAATGAAATATATTGTGCCAGTTTTGATAGTTTTTAACAATTTGTGCTTAAAATAAAAATAAATGCTGGAGTATAACCTTTAGATTTAAGTATTTGCAATTCAGAGGCCACTCACAATAAGTGCAGTGAAAGCTTTTGGGAAGTCAGCAGAAGGTCTTGAATTACGACAGCATTTTGCTGATAGATATTTCTCCTATTGATTTCTCAATTTTTCATAATTTTCAAAGAGAAAATTTGAGTTAAAATAAGGTGTTGAAAGGAAGGAAGATGTCTGTTTGAATAGCAATATTTGCATGGCCTGAAATGATTTGGGGAGGAAATGTACTCCATTGGATAATTAAAAAAAAAAAAAAAAAAGTTAGTTAATCTGAAAAATCCCCAGTGTTGTCTTGCAGGGGTAGGCAGCGGGTGGCTTTATCATGCTGGGGGAAACATGGCACAAATCACTTTATTTTTCCCTCCTGGAGGGCCCAATCCTGGGGAAAGGAGGAACATGGCCCCTGGAAGCAGGGCCGTCCCCAGCACGCAGAGCTGGATCAGGCTCCCACAGGCTGTGCACATTTCTGTGTGCAGCCTGCAGTTTGGTCGTTCATTTATTCAGAGAAAAACATATTTTATGATATGTTTTGGTGTCTTTGGTTGATTTATAGTCTTTGAGGATATATATATATATTTATTTTTTAAAAAAAAAAACAAAATTGAGGGGGGGTCTTTTTTGCATTTTTTATTGTCAGCATAATTTTAATCGTGATTGTGCCAAGGAAGAGGGGTGATCCTTAACTCATCGTTACACAAAGCAAGCAGTGTCTCTGGATGGCCAAACTAACTTTCCGAGTAGGGCATTTCTTTTCAAATATATGGAAGTAGGATTCACCCTGTAAAGGAAAAAAATTAGCAATTCTTTTCATATTTGCACAAGTCGTGCTAAGGTTTCCCGTTACCGCATTTTTACTTTTTTTTTTTTCCTGTTTATTTTATAGAAAGGCTCAGTTTGGCTTGTCCTGATACGCCGAATTTATTAACTTATTTTTTTTACTAAATATAGACAAAACTTTAAAATAAAAGTTAATTTGTTAAGACTTGCCTTTTCTGGATTTTCGTGTTAGTTATTGTTGCGCAGGCGGGATAAATCGGCGTGGTGCTTCCTACCTCCCTGCACCCTTTCGGAAAGGGAGAGAAAAACCACCCTTCATTGTATTTGTATGTGCAGCTCTGCTGGCATTTTACTATACTGCCTGCTGCTATTTCCAAATATATCTTAGGGAAAGTTTTACTATACTTTAGACTTCCCCATACAAACATTGATTGGCATCCAAATGTTTAGGATTTGCCAAATTGGCGGGCACACGCTGGCTACACCGCAAGCAGCGGGGTCAGGGAGAGAGCAAAGGGAGATACGCGCTCCGAGTGGACTCTCGGCGGGGTTTTTACCTTTTAACTCATTCTACCTGTTTGGTTTGTGTTGTTTGGTTTGTTTTTTTTTTTCCCAAAGAGATCTGGGGATCGGGGAAAAGGCCCCGTCGTGGCACCGTCTCTGCCTGGGTGCTCGTTGGGCTCTCCTCGCGGGGTGGCAGCGGAGGGTTTGGGGTCGGGGTCCGTCGGCGAGGGGTGCGAGTCCCGCGGCCTGTAAAACGTATAAGCACCCTCTGAATCCTCCCCGTCCCGGCCAGCCTTAGCACCTCAGCCAAAGCCCCCTTTCTGCAGGCTTTTTGTTGATGGTTTCGGTGACATCCACCCTTCTCTGTAACTTTTTCAGGATGAATTTCATCCCTTCATCGAAGCACTTCTGCCTCACGTCCGAGCGTTTGCGTACACGTGGTTCAACCTGCAAGCCCGAAAAAGAAAATACTTCAAAAAACATGAAAAACGCATGTCAAAAGAGGAAGAGAGAGCCGTGAAGGACGAACTGCTAAGTGAAAAACCCGAGGTAAAGCAAAAATGGGCATCCAGACTTCTGGCAAAGCTCCGGAAAGATATCAGGCCTGAATTTCGGGAGGATTTTGTTCTCACAGTCACAGGAAAAAAGCCTCCGTGTTGCGTTCTTTCCAATCCAGACCAGAAGGGCAAGATGAGAAGAATTGACTGCCTTCGCCAGGCAGATAAGGTCTGGAGGTTGGACCTTGTTATGGTGATTTTATTTAAAGGTATTCCGCTCGAAAGTACTGATGGCGAGCGCCTTGTAAAGTCCCCACAGTGCTCTAACCCCGGGCTGTGCGTACAGCCCCACCATATAGGAGTTTCTGTTAAGGAACTCGATTTATATTTGGCATACTTTGTGCACGCAGCAGGTAAGTGCTTTTCTATTCCATTTTATTCAACTTTTTCCAGTTTATGTCCGTGCCGGGTGTTGGTGGCTGCATGATCTGGGGAGGGAGCGGGGGACTCCGGTTATCGCTCTCCCGGGGCGGTGAGGAGAGTGCCAGAACTCCCCTCCTTTTTTTTTTTTTCCCTCTTTCTTTTTTTAACCGTGGGCTTTTAAGGTGCAGCCACGTAAAAGCTGCTCTCGTTTTCCCGGGATTAACGGCGTTCTGGGGATCCTTCACAAGGTGTTTTCCTAAATGTTGTCCTAGGAGGGATCGCAGCCGGACAGGGTTTTCTTTTTCCTGATTTGGGGGGAAAGCAGATGTATTTTAATACTTTATTTCTTTTATTTTTACATAAAGTTTGTATATGTTATGCACAAAGTAATGTGAAAGGGCTCGAGGTGCCTGAGGCCTGTGGGTCAGGAGTAGCAGGTATCCTCACCCTACAGGGAAGGAGTGGGGAGTGTCAATCCCACAGGACTGGGCTCAGAGGGAAAGGAGAAGATGGTCCCTCTAACAGACCTAGTCACCAGATCTGAGAGGCCATGAAACAACCCCCTGGGTAGCCCTATGGGGCAAAGAAGACCCTTTAACCCCCCCAGAAATATCATGATTTATACACCTAGAAACTGAGGAGGCCTTGAAACAAATTCCTGTGTTGATAATACTGTGCTTGTGGGGGGGGGGGGCTGAGCGGTTCTTCCGCGTGATGAAAATCCTGGGATCTCTGACTCCAGCACAAAGTACACCCTGCCCGTGGAGAGACTCGGTGTGCTCAGAGGATGTGGAGTATGTTGACTGGATAAAATAATATGCTATTGTAGTTCCGAGTGATTCTATCGCAGAAAAATGTGCGCGTGTGAAGTGCTAGGCCCCGGTTTTCACGTGTGGTATGCATAGGTCCCCCCGGGTTTCAGCTCAACCTGCAAGTGGAGGGGCTATGCAGGCTGGAAAAAAACAGGAGCGGAGGGGAGAGGAATTATAGTAGCAGAAACCACTTTGTATAAATACATATTGGAAAAAAACCCCGAGCAAATTACAGCGCCGGGAGCCCGCGTTTCCAACGCCACCTTCTTTTGTAGGTTCTTGCAGAAAGTTTTGGCCACCCTAAAGTTTTTCTGTGCTGAGTCCCCCGCGGCAGTGTCGCCGCTGTGATTTTATGGGTACGATCCCTGTTTGGAAATAACTTCCCAATATCATCACAGTATTTCCTACAGATAAGCTGCAAATCTTACTTTGCACTTTGGTGCGATGTGGTAAATCATACTGCACGTTTATGGCTGAGGGGATGTAGGCAAATATTGTAGAGAAGTATTTATTTACCCAGTGATTTTTTTTTTATGGGGCGCAGTGAAGGAAGGATTACCAGTTAATGGCCAACCAAAGGGAGATTGGGGCTGGGGTGTTGTGGGTCCCCTCCCTTTCCATCATCAACCCTGAGGATAACTGGGGGACTCCTCTCCCTTTTGTCTGCCTCAGTTTCCTCCTCCACGCATCAGCACGGGGAGATGCGCTCGCAGAGCTCCGATATCCATGGCTGAAAATGGCTGTGCGCTGCTGTACAGCACGCAGGTCTTTATTACTTCAATGTATATAAAGCATGGTACTGGTCAATACTGGTTTGTACTGTGTCTCCTAAGTGAAAAGTGGCCTTCTGCAGAGCGCAGAAGTTGTTAATAGAAACCAATGGTTTTGTTTTAGCCTGAGCGTAGGGCCACAGAAATGTAGGATGGGGAAAAAAGGACCAAACCCAGGACTGTAGGTACTTCGGGGAGCATGAAGGGATCCTCTCCCTGTTACAGCTGTCGGGCAATAGACGTTATAAAAGTTCAATATTGTGATTAGGGACACACCATCTTATCAGCAAGCAGTTGGCAAACAAGTAGCCTTGATAGCGAACTCTTACTTCTTTCTGCCTTCGTCATCAACAGGCAGCAGTGGCACTAATTGTTCTTGGGAGCGGACGTTTCGCGCGGAAACCGAAGCGCGAGGCTCCGTCCTGTGTTTTTTGGGGGGTTAAGGTTGGGGGTCGGCGTGAGCGGCTCGTACAGACCGCAGCGCCTCGTGTTTCCAGCCCTTGTTTGCTGATCGCACGCATCGCATTGTGCTCTCGGTGCAGGAGCGTGTGCTGCCGTATTCTCCGCAAAACCTCACCGGGGAGGGGGACACAGCGATTTGGAGGAGGTAGCGCAGCGCGGTCGCCGACCAGATCGCTTCACAGGGGGTGTCCCGAAAGCCTGGCCTATAGGCTACCTATTTTATTTTATTTTTTCCCCCCCTTTTTTCCCTTTTTTTTCCCTCTCCGATGTATCCCAGCAGTCTTTGTTACACCTGAACATTGGCCAAGTTGCCAGCCATTGGTTCCCGCAGACCCGCAGTAATGGCAGCTTGTGCCGGGTGCGCAACAGGAAAATTACAAAAGAAAAAAAAAAATATTAAGGGTCCTTTGTCTCAAAGTCCATCAGACCTCGCGCCCCAAATGTATGGACCCCTTAATTATGAGGAGGAAGTCGGCAGCGCAGATATTAGGTGGGCTGGTCAACTTACATATAGCGGATTTGATAAGCATCTGCTATAGTACAGAAGATTTGTAAACACTAAACAATGTTTTTACCTCCTTAAAAGTTTTGAGAAGTTGCCAGTATTGGCAGGAGGCACAGACTCCGAAACGTGCTTGGAGATACGTGCCAAAACCATTGTGACCTTTTCACCCATAGTGCTCGCTTCTCTTTTTCTCCTTGGGTTTCTTTTTCTTTTTTTTTTTTTCTTTGGGTGTTTTGTTTTGTTTTCTCTCCCACTCTTCATCTTCTCTTTTTTGGGGAGAGTATTCTCTTCCGAGATGCCCTTATTTGAGATGACTTCGGCAGTGAGATGTCCCTTTCCTTCTAAACATGTACGATAATTATTGCTTTGAATCCATGCTTTTTCTTCAGTAGGCACTATCATCTGTAAGGGAACACATGTGCCCAGATTTAAATAGTGCTTCTTACAAAGCTACTGAAATCAATTATTCTCTTTAAGAACTGGGTAGAAAGAGAAAACAAAAATATGCAAATAGGCAAACTACATGTCATTTTTGTTTAAAAAAATATAAAATTTAAAAAAAGAAAAAAAAAAAAGGAAAGGAAAATCGGTGTTTTGTGAATTAGAGGTTGACCAGAAAATGTATTGAAATCTAGAGTATTGCTCTCAGTTTGCAGTTTCTAATCTGCTTAACTAAAAGCAGGCGGCATTTTCATACCATGAACTTGGGTTCACTTTTTAGTTTTCACTTATTCTGCACTTGTATCAAATGACAAGTTGGAAACCATTGTGGCAAACCGTTTTCTTTGTGGGAGTCAAACAGTAAAGCTAATTTATGACCGGTCCTTTACCAGATGATCTGTATCAGAATCTACAATATACTAGGCACGTGGCAAGGTCACAATTTAAGTTGTTAAGGTCACAACCTTAGCCACCAGGCATTTGACCTTTTAGATAAAGTTAACCTTTGTTCATTAGTAGGCACTCAACCGAGAACTTTCTGGAGTTTTTTACTGCTTTGGAGTTCCTTCTGCTAATGTGATCAGATTGGAGAATAGATTCGCAATGGAAGTAGTTAAATTTGGTGAGAGGTCACAGTTTTTAGAGCCTCTCCCAGTGGCTGAGGCTGGATGGCAGGCCGGGAGCGATGCGGCAATGCCCCGTTTATTTTTTTGGGTGGCCATCGTTACGCGCAGCGGGTGAGAATTAAGCTGGTGAGGTATTTGTGGTGGAGAAAAATCTTTTAATCTTTCTGAGGGACGTTTAAAAAAAATAAAAATCCTACACGTAAGAAAAATCTGGGGGTCGGGTTTTATTTCTGTGGGCTCATTTTCCTGTTTGTGTTTAGAATAGAAGCCAGCGAAGATGCAAGAAGTCAGCCTTTTTTTTCTGCCACTGTGAAAATTTACTTAGCCTCTAAACACTCTCTATGGCTAATTGACTGGGCAATAGCACAGAGCGCACGACCTTGAACTTTAAGCAGACCCATTTTACATCCCCATCACCAGATTTAAAATACTTCTAGTCAGACCACAGCAAAAAAGGCATCGGTGGGAATAACCCAAAGGGTGGCTGACGCAGGAAATACCCGCAAATAGCCAAAACACCCGTGGAGGTGTCGGGGAGTCCGAAAGGTACAGCAGGCTTTGCGCCGTAATCTTTTAGTACAATTGGTATTGATTGTTGCTGCATTAATCCTGTTAATAGCCGCAGCCGCTTCGGCGTGTCGCAGGATGCGAGAGCTGTCCTGACAATCCTCTACATCACCAAAAGAGCTGTCGCAGCGTCTTGAACTCCTGGGTAGCTGCTCTGCAGAAGTGGAGCGTTGGACGGCGGCTCGTACAGAAACGCACACCATATTGTTTACTTAATTGTGCCGTGGCGAAGGCTCGTTTTTAATTATTTAGCTGACTTCCTCGCTTTGCTGCGACGCCGCGTTTATTATTTAATTTGAAATCCAAAGGGCCGCGCTGCTGTTGGTTTCTGATGCGTTTTTACTTTTTGTTTTGGCTACATTATTGTCATTCCATCGTACAGTAATCCAGATAGCCGTGATATGCAGATTGGCCAGATGGTCATGTTAACAGATTGAGAACCCACTTCCCACTGCTAAAGAGCAGGTGTAAGATCAGTGGGCTTTTTTTTTTTTTTTCTTTGCTTTCTTTTTTTCCCCCCCTCCTTCTTTCCTCCCAAGTTTCAACCAAAATGCTCTTTAGACAGCTCATAATGGCAGTTAAAAAGGGGCACATTTTTCAAATGGTGTTTGTTCTGCAGAGATAATATATAATATATATGGTTTTTTTACACGTATCTGAAGACTTTTAAAGCATCCGTGACATTCCCTCCTTTTGAAAACCTACTTCCAGCCGGTGGCTGTTCCCGTGTACATCCAAAATGGTCCTTGAAAGTTTTGTTTGTGATGTTAATAGTCCCTACATAATTCTGCCTTTCCCAAAAAGCACTCAGCCAGCTTTGCAGCAGGTATTGCACATGCTTTTCTTGTACAGGACTCCCTGCACAGTTCAGTGTTCAGCAGAAATTTTAATGTTCGGGGCTCATGGGGTGTTTTTTTTTTCTCTGTTAATTTTTGCCATAGTGAGACATCCATAGTTGTACAGAAAAAAAGTGAAGACATCTTGTGGCATTTCTGCCATCAAGGAGTACCAGGGGGAGGTGGATTTCACTTTGCTTTAGCCTTACAAAAGGTGCCCATAAAAAGTCAGTGGTGGGAGCTGGGGTCTGTGTCTCAGTCAGGAGAGGTGGGGCGATGACAGCTACAGCTCTCTGACACCCCGAGTTTCACACACCCACCTATCACAGGCGTGCACGGAACGCGGCGGTGTCCACGCCGTGCGGGGTACACAGAGATCTCCATCAGATGCTCTGGGGAGCGGCACCGGCCGCTTCGTGCGGCCACAAGCAGGGCAGTAGCTGACAGAAGCAGGATTTAGGTGGGACAACTGCTCTCCCCGTGCAGTTGTAACTGAGCTGGTGAGTATCCGTGATAATTCAGATACTAACTGGTGCGGCACTTGGGACGGTCTGCTCTGTCACAAACCCCTGGCAGGAGTTCAGTCATGTGGTTTAGCTTTCCCCTTTCTCCAACAACAACAACGGCAACAACAAATAAACACGGGATAAAGACATATTTCGTGTGCCCAGGATGTTTTCCAGGTGATGGGTTCGGCCTGTATCAGGCAGGGTGTGTTATTTCCGTGCCTCCCTGCCCCTATGGGCTTCGAGGTGTGGAAGTGGGTGAAGCCTTTGAGTGGTAAGAAAGTTGCCCAACGCTGCTGGCTTGTCTACAAGTGACTGCACTTTTATATTTCCCTTCTTTTCCACCCAATGATGAATAGCATTAATTTAGATCTATTTAAGGCGAGTGTGGGAGAAACCACAATCTTTGTTGTGGTCACTGCTGTACACAGCGGGGCTGAATGTTTCTCTTGGTTAAGGCCTCAAAGCTGAATCTGGAGAACCCAAAACATCGTGTCAGCTTTTCAGACCTTTCAAAGAGACAGTGGAATCCTAATTGTTCATAAAACCCACTATTTATTATTACAATCATGTATTTTCTCCCCATTTGGATGTAAAGGAAAGGGCATCCCTCCCTTTCCATGCCTGGAGCTTCTACACAGCTCCTCCTCCTCCCCTCAATGCTTCAGGTTCAGGCACTCGCTGAAACTTTTGCAACCAGCAAACAAATGCCAGCCTGCTGCTCCATAAACCCTCAACCCTTCCCCTCAGGCTGGCTCTAACACATCCCGAAGTTGGACCCTCCAGGGCTTGGGGACTGTCCCCAGGCAGTCGACTTTTGGGGGCATCCTTGTTGGGAGCTGTGAGTCCAGCTCTGCCCCCTCTCCCTTCCGCACAGACGAGGCCTGGAGCTGCTGATTAAATTACCAGGCTGTAAATTCAGGGCAAATTATTTTAGCCTCCTAACAGCAGCCGACCCTGTAGCTTTCTTTACGACAGCGAGGGCTTGCGGTAGATAAGAGTTCTTGGTGGACTAAAATTCATTTTAACCACTTTGCTTTTTCCGTTCATGTGATGCTCTTCGTTCATTTAGCCTTTGGTTATTGTTAATTATCACATGCACTATGGTAGCCACTGAAAAGTCCAGCTGGGACCAGCATGTGGGTCACAGTGCCCGTGATGCGTGGGGCAGTTTTATCCCAGCAAGTTCTTTGTTTGGGGGTGGGAGGTTGCAGCATTGTATGCCCGATTGCAAGGGCAGCTCCCTGGCCAATCCCCTTATCCCAGCCTAATTAATTTGGAAGAGTTAATGTATTTATATCTATTTTTTTGAAGTATTTCTAGCTAGCCTAGCTCCGTGTCCCCACCCAGGGGGTGGATGTGGCCCCGTGCATGGCGATGGGCACGTAGGAGGACGTGGCCCTGCGGGTCGTGCGGGCTCAGCCTGGATTTGTAGCCGCCGTCTGTACGATGCGCGAGGAGCCTCCATTTTGTGTGCCAGGCTCTCCCGCGCCAGCGCGAAATGGAGGTCCCTGTGCCCGGGCTTGGCCTGTAAGTGAAACATGTAGGTGGATGTTGCCCACCCCTAGGCCGCTGCTGCACACGCAGACCCACGGCGAGGGCCAGGATGGGGTATCCTGTGCTTGTACATCCACCTTTGGAGGAACTGGTGGTCTCAGTGTCTTCTGGTCCTTGCCACCCACCCTCCTGGTCCGAGCGCCATCCTGGTGTCGCCGCAAACCGGCATGTTGGCTCTCGGGCCGGCATGGAGGGCCCTGGAGAGTCGTTCTTCCTTCCCTGCGGGCTTTGGTACACATCAGTGCCGTTAGATTAGCCAGATAAAATCAAGATGGGTTTAATGACATGCTATTCTGAAAGTTTCCTGGACTTTATTGTTCATAACTTGGACGTGAGTCGGGTTATTTACACACGAGGATTAAAAAGCTGCAAACAACTGTGTGATTTTTAGGGGCTGAAAGCAATTAGCATATGTGGGTAGGAGGATACGCCGCGTGTCTGCGTTCCTTTAAAATATAAATCACAGTTATTTAATTATGTTTTGAGAGGGCAGATTTAAGGATATACTGCAAAATGCATTACCTATTATACCAACACGATAATCTTATTAACCTTGCTTTCTACTTTTTAATTTTATTGTGCACCCTGTACAACTCTTACGATATCAAAAATAATTACATGGAGAATAGATGATGTCAGAGGTCCGATATGACATTTATCTTCACAAGTGAGGAGACGGCTCTCCCGTGCACTGCATAGCAGCACGGGAGGCATCAGGCAGGTCCACCCCGAGGAGAGGCAGCAGAGATGGGCGTCATCAGACGGAGTTTAACGTATAGAAACGTGTTTTTGTGGTTTGTGTGATAGCCGAGGGCCCGTTCGGCCGACTGGGATGCGATTCGGCGTCCGCGCGCCTCCCGCTGTAGGACGGCTGGATGTTTTACTCACGGGTGCCACACAACTCACATAGGTGAGCCAGTATTACCAGGTGGCTCCATACACCCAGCCCTGATCCCAGTTGGATCTCCTCTTAGACCCCATGTTCTCCATCCCATCCCTCACCTCTCGCACTCTTATTTTATTTTTAATTTTTAAAATCCCTTTCTTCTAATGTTTGATATGTGTTGATATTTCCCCCTTTATTTTGTGAGGGAATGGGTGAGGGTGATGGGTGAGGGGAAACAAATGCCATAATAATATCCCTTTTCAGAAGAATATAGTTTAATTTTGTGTGTGCGTGCAGCAGCTGCCATTGGCAAGCTGTCGTCTTTGTTGCCATGGGCTCTTTTTTTGCCTTTTTTTTTTTTTTTTTTTTTGCATGCGTGCCAGAACATGATTGGATGTTTCAGCATGTTCATGTTTTGGGGTGAGATATATCTGTAGTGAAGCACAAAATTATCATGGGGTTGGTGGATGTCCAAGGCAGTGTTATTTGGCCAGGTGAGCTGGTTGTGCTGGAGAGGGCCATGCGAGCGTTGTGCCTGGTGGTTGTTTGGTTGATGGGATAAAACTCACCGATACTATAGATTCCATGATGCTGTAAAAAGGTCATTTAAAACCATCACAGGAGGGTATATCACTGAGGTCTTCTCCAGCAGGACACCCACGGGGTGCTGTGGGTAGCCCCCAGTGCTACTCGGGGAAGACCAGCTGGTGGGTTTCTCTTGCCCATCTCACTTGTCTGGTGCACACTCTACATGGGATCTTGTCCATCCCCAGTGCTCACTGACACCATAGTGAGCTGGATGGTGGCACCAGTGAGTTTGTGCTGCTTGAGACCCTGACCAGTGATACAAGGTCCTCGGGTAGGGCTTGCAGTGTTTATGGGGTTGGAGCCCACCTTCTATGGGATGTAAAACCAATGTGGCATTGCCTACAAAAGCTTCGTGTGACAGCAAATCCTCCAGAGCTGTAGCCAGGGCTTTTCCTGCTCCTTGGTTTCATCCATTTGTCATATACATAATGTGTTCATAGCATCAGTATCTAAACAAAGTCTAAAGCTGCTCTGCGTTGTCTCTTGTGCTGCCTGTTGCCCCAGTGCAGTTGGACTGGATGATCTTAAAGGTCTTTTCCAATCTCAATGATTCTGTGATCTGAAGTAATACATGGTGGGAGAGCTGGAGTGCTCTCCAGCCCAGGAAACCCACCGCACAGCTGTGGGGATGATCTCTAGGTTTAAAATGCTTTTTCAAACTCCGGGAAAAATATTTCATAGGGAGGCATTTCTTAGTCTCAGACTAGCCCTAAACCAAAGCAGTCGGCCAGGGGAAAGTTTGCAGGGCAGCTCAGGCACTGTGCAGTCTGATGAAGCTTCCAGGAGGGAAAAAAGGAACAAGTCCCTAATGCAGAGTGTTGAAACAGCCTCATTCATGTGTTTTTCTATGTCTACAGATTCAGTCTAGTGTACGAGGTAGAGATAATGAGCTGCATGAGCTTTGTAATAAACATCGCCTGGCTAAATGACCATTTTTGTGTTTGAAGCCAGTCTGTGTGTTACAGAATGCTTTGTAATGCTCTGAAAGAACAGGGATGAACCCTGTAAAGTTATCCAAAGACAAGTTATTTGCTGCATTTATGGCCAAGGTGAACACTGTCACATTGTCAATCAGATTTCACTGTAAGGATATTCCCTCCAAATGTTATTTGATCTTTTTACCCAATACAATTTAAATTTGATATGGGAGAAAATCGCCAAATCCCTGAATGATGCAGGAAACAGGGTAAAATTTAAATGTAATTCTGTTCTTTTTTGTTGTTGTTTTCTTTTAAGGCAAAGTAGTTTAAAGTAAATCAGAAGAATGAATTCTTTGTATCGGGATGCTTTTCTAAAGCCCAGCTATTGTTGCAATCCCTTTTAGGGAGGATAGCCACTGCAATGCTTTTATTGTGTGATGACGAGGACTTTTCCTGATGCGATGAGGACTTCATTAAAAATAGCCAACAAACCTATTTACATTTCTTTCTGTGCTGAAAAGTAAAAAAGTAGTTGTCGCTGAGCTAAGAAGTAAATCCTGCACCGTTGTGTTTGAAAGCTTCACAAAGCGGCTCACCCAGCTGGGGGAGGATCAGCCTCGATAGCAGCCAAACCCTTGCAAGCGTGGGTTGGGTGTTGCTGGAAGAGTTGGGAAAAACACAGGGCAGAAGTGAGATTTTTGTGGTCAAGATTATTTTATTTTTATTTCTTTTTCACCCCCTGTAGAGAAGGAAATTGTTTTCAACAGCTCTGGTTTAGGTTCTCCGGGCAGGTGCAGTTACACACAGTGCTGTTTGGGGATGCACACTTGCATCTCAGAAGCACATCTCCTCCTTCTATCTTCTGCAGATACTCAGGCAGGATATACAGGCAAAATAATATGCTCAATTCTATTTGAAATGTGGTCATTGTTTCTTTTTCTGGTCAAAAGTTGTAGGTCGGAATCATGATGGGAACTGAGAGTGGACCAGTTGTTTTCCACATGCGTGGTCTTTAGTAATAAGCTCTTCTATAAAGAAGTGAGATGTCTCTCAGCAGGGAGCAGACCCAGGGTGTGAAGCTGCCTGCCCGTGGGATGAGAATGGCATGAGCAGGGTCTCCATCCCAGTATGGAGCTTGGTTGTCTGCTGTGGTCCCCTGTGGTGAGGAGCACAGGAACCTCTCCACGTGCCCTTTGTGCATGCAGGGACCAGCTGAGGGCTGTTTATGTGCTGCCAGGTGGGATGTGCACATCTCCTGCACTGTGCTGTAGGATGCTGTGGGCATTGCCCTGGAAAAAAAACAGTATCTAGAGTTTTCATTCTTGAATGTCCTGTTGGTCGGGTAGGCTTTCCATGAGATGGGTTGCTGAGAAAGTCCTGCTTTTCCCTCTGTTCTGGGCTGGATCTCTCCCCACCGTTGCCCTTCGCAATCAGCTTTGCCCAGGGCTTGTGCTGTCCTTGTGTGTTCGGCACCTTCATCCCTGCCGTGGGCCACTGAGTCCAGCCCAACTCAGGGTCCTGGCAGTGATGCTGTCAGCAGTACCACCATCAGCAGTACCACTGTTGGTGACAGGGCTGGGTGTAGGGAATCACAAGCAGCAGCAATGCAAAATCAGGGCACATGGGATGTTTGGAAAGAGTGACACGAAAAGGAGATGTTTCTGTCCACACAGTTATGAAATACCACGTAACTCACTTCAGTTGATAAATGTGCTTTGAAAGCCTCAAAAAAACTTTCTCTGATTCCACAAGCAGTATCTAATATTAATAATATTTCCTCATTAAAAGGGAGGAAGGGTTTCTCAGCCAGTCTTGCTCATGTACAGTGCTTTTTGAACAAGCTTCCTCTACCTTAGCGACTTCTCCAGGGAACTTTCCAGCTCCATGCTGGGGCTGCTGGTGCGGCTCGAGGACGGGTCAGCGGCCATGGAAGCATTTAACATTTTAATTGCCTTCCTCTACCGATTGCTGCGATGACCTGTTTGTTTGGATTATATCTCTTTTTCATATTTAAAAGAAAAGGGGGAGAAAAAAAAAAAGAAAACAAAGGAAGTACAGTGTTGTGCACAGAATAGTTATTAAAAACAGTTGGGAAGCATATAAAAGGTACTGTTTGTGTGAGAAACGGGACAGCTGTGATGGTCTATTGGGAAAGTGTGTACAGATGGTGGTAGGGAGGGGAATGATGACTACATGGCTGATAAATGAAATACAAAAAGCATTAAATTGGTGATCTTTTTAAAGAGTACACTTTTGGTTAGCATTTTTGGTGCATCATTAGGGCTCTTTGTCTGCCTCTTATTTAGCCAGGAAGAGCGACTATCCTCGCACATTTGTGCCTCTGATTTTGTTTACAAATAAGGAGTCTGTTTAATAAATCACATACCATGGAATTATTGAAGAAGATAATTAAGCGCACGGTTTTCCCTACGTTGGGAATGGCACGAGATCGTCCTAAAGACCTGACAATGCCACAAATGCAGTTGGGCTCGAATTAGTGACGGTAACACGTGGGATTTCCTGGAGCCTAAACAGATCTCTTTGTTTTGCAAGAAGTGGGACCGGCGGCGTGAGCCGGGTTCGGGGAGCCAGGCTGCAGCGTTTCCAAACGCAGAGGCAAATGGCTCAGCACCTTGCCTGGGTGTGAAATGAACTTCCAGTCCCAGAGGTGGTGGCACTCGGTGACCGTTGCCCAGCCGTGGTATCTGGGGGATGCTGGGGCTCCCCTGGCCCCACAGAGGCCACAGACTCTTCTGGAGGAGGCAGTGAAGGATAGTTGGAGATACATTTTTTCCCCTGTAGTTCATAGGAGAGGGATCTCCATCTGAGCTTTATCATGGAGTTCATTTAATGGAGGTAGATGGGAATTACGGCCATATCTGTGTATTTCTGCACACTGCTATACAGTGGAGATGGTCCCTGAAATGTTTCAAACCTTGGTGCAGAGAGTTTTGTAAACTAACAGGCAAAATAATCCCCCTCTTCTCCGTGTTTCTTCCAGTTTCCAACTGAAATAATTCCTGGTTTCCCTTTACCTTCCCTCTCACCAACACATTGCTTCATGTTCCTGCTCGTTGTTTCTGGGTGCCATCAATAGATAAAAGCACTTTCCTTAATAAATAGCTTTTGGTAATGCTGTGTTTTCCACACCCAGTGTCTGGCTGCTCCATGAGCCCTGGGCATGTCATTGTCCCTTCCTCACAGGGGACACAGCTACTGCAGCACCCCCTTTCAGGGGTAGCTTCAAGTGCTGGAGAAAGGGGGTTCATAAACTTCTGTAAGCAGTACCTGCCCAGAGGGAATTTTTCATCAACAAAGCCCTGTCAGTTGCAGGCTTTGTTGATGCTCTGAATAATTTTGTTGGTTTACAAACCTCCCAAAACTTTAACAGGCCACTTTGGGAATTATTTGCTCTCCTGACATAGCATCACAAACTCCTCTTGTTACCAGAATGGATGAACAATGTGTTTTGCTCTACTTTAAACATTTTTTTTAGCCAGGTAAATTTACTTCTGTATTTTCTTGCAGTGTAGAAGAAAAAAAAAAAAAAAGAAAACTTCTTAAAAAGGTTTAATGTGAAGAAAATGTATGACAACTTGATAGATTGCTTGGGACTTCAGTGCTGTAATTGTACAAAGTAGGCTGCAGGTTTTTTTACAGATGCAATGTATTAAAAAGAACAATAGACAAGGGGACATATAGCATGAGGATAGAGAGACCATCCTGGCCAACCTCTACAAATTTCTTCCAATTTCAGTTATTAAGTATCACAGAAATGTGGTTATTGCAGTAATGCTCTTGTGTTTTCTTGGCCGATCAGCTCGTGAGTTGTTTCTGGGTTTTTGTAGCCCTTGTCTGTAAATACACTTCACCTCTAAGAAAGGAAACAGTCCCTTTCCTTTGAGGGTGATGGCAAAAGGACCATGTAGCAGTATCTGGGCATGAGTGAAATGCCTTGAGTTGCAGATTATTCCTTCTAATAAATATTTTACTCCTTACCAATATGAACGTGTGCTCTCCCATAGCTTCACTAAGTAGACAAGTCCAAGAGCTGTTCTAAGAGCTGCACAGGAGGGTACCCCAGAGGTGGCAGAAACAAGCTGCTGTTTGAGATACTGCAGTGGCACCTTTTGATGATACCAGTGCAGCGTCGGCCGTGGCCTTGCAGATGGCCACAGACCACACACCCTCGTCAGCTGGAGGTGCAGAGGAGGATGCATTTCAGGGAGGTGGAGGTCTCCCTCCCCCAGTGCATTGCACAAAGGCCTCCGCATACCCAGCCCAGCGAGGGGAAGCCAGGTTTATCTGCCAGCTTGCACAGAAGTGGTTTTGCCCACTGCCCCTGAGAGCAGAATTAGTTTCCGAGCTGCTCGGGCCGGGTGTGTGGATCTCCTCCAGAGCCTTGTCAGAGCGGCCGGGTGCAGAGTCCACCCCCCGTTACTCAGCTGCTATTTTGGTCTCTCCTTCGTGATGTGCTGCCAACCACGAGGGAGGGGACAGGGACAAAAATGTATGGGGTCTCTCGGTACTGCCCCGAGCTTTGAAGTAAAGGTTAATTCTTACTGAAGCAGTGATTTGTGTCTTTGATTAGTTGCTAATTTTACACTCACTAAAATAATTCTCTAATGATCACAGTTGATGGGAGAGCCTGGCCATGTTGTATGACTGTGATTTACAACTTGTGTTTCCAAACTTTGCTGGTTTTTGCTTGTCTTTTTTTTTCTTTTTTTCTTTTTGCTATAGGGAACTTGGTCCTGCCCAGAGCAGAGGACCCTCAGCTCCATTTGAGATCAGGTAGTGCTCAACCCCAGAGCCAGAACCTCGTCCCTGGCTGGGCAGAACTACTCTCATCAGCAGGCTACAGGAAGACAAGTATTAAAAGTAGAAAGCTATTAAGCAGTCAGGTTTTTATTATGCTTTAGTGTTTTGTTTAAGTCTGTTCTTAATTGGTTGATTAATGTAAGCGAAGTCCTTTTCTCCCCCACCATCTCTACAGATGGCAAATGGTAGGTCCCAACTGTCATTGTGCGCAAAAAAGGTTATGGTTCAAAGTCAGAGATACAGAGATACCACGATAATCAATCATAGGAACTTGTCTCGCTGTGCCCGGCCAGGCAAAAGTTAGACTGGGTAGTAATATTCCCTCCAAACCCATCCGGAGGAATTTCTTTTCACTGGATTTCGGGGAGGGGAAGATGAGTCGCTGCAAACTTCTCGCTGCCGGATCCGGGGCATTGAGATAAATCCCGGCAGAGCCGCTTGGTGTGGCCAGGGCTTTTCTTCTCCTCTCCTTGGCAGGGTCTGCAGGAAAGCAGGAGGCACACAGCAGTGAACCTTGCCACTAAGGAATGAGCCCAGGAGAAATAGGAATATTTCATGGCTGCTTTAGAGAATTACCTTCAAATACATGTCTTTTAAACTTTTTTTTTTCTTTTTTTAATCTAAGAGGATGATTTATGAAGGCTAACTTCCTTCTCAGGATGAAGCGTAGAATTATGTTTCTGGTATTGATCCATAAAGAGGATTTGCATTTTATTCATACTATAAAAGTGCTTTTAATGGAGACATCGTGGTAATTGAATTTATACTGTGTGTAACTATCGAAGTATCTTTTTAATTATTTTATGTTATGTAATACAATAACTAAATCTAAAGCCTGTGAAAGGGGATGGCTGTACTCTGTCCTTAGGACTAACATATATCGCTTTTAATATTCTAACGGTGGAATGCAGTTAAGGACATTCTTTATTCGAGGGAAAAAAAAAAGAGAGAGAGGAGAAAGATTTCATTACATTCAGCACAGTATGAGACTAAGTCAAAGTAGTTTTGCTAATTAAATTCAATTGCTATCCATTAGACCAATGGAATGAGATGAATCTACCATATAGCTGACACAGCACAGGTATGCAATTTGGCTAAATGGCCATTCCTGAGCTGCAGCACGCCGTGCTCTGCTCCCTCCTTTTGCCAGGCTCTCCATTTCTGCACCGAGAGAAGGCGAGCGGCCCCCGACACCTCTTGGGGAGCACGGCCCCGTGTGGAGATAGGCAGGCTCCCAGCTGCTGCTGAGCAGCGCAGAACGTGCCGGAGTAAGCTCAGAAACTCAGAAGGGGAGACCAGTGGAGGGTTTCTTTTTTGTCTGGGTACACTGGATGTTTTTTCCCTTTCCATGAGGCTGCCCATGACGAGCTGCTCATGTTGCACGGGGCCATCCAGGAGCTGCTGGGAGAGATGGTCTGAGTTACCAAAAGGGCTTGGACGGCGGCGAGCGGGGTTCTGGCAGAACACGCTACTGGGGGAGATTTCCCGTGTCAGCCGGGGAAGTCTCCTACCCCGGTGGAATGACAAGAATACCTCTCAAGCATTGGCGGAGGGAAAATGTTGACAGCCAGCAAGGCTGCGATGCTGCTGAGCGCACAGATTTACACTTCCTGCCAAGATTAAAACGGGCTAAACCCAAAAAGGGTATCGGGGATTGTCGCTTTAGGAAGAAATAACACCTCGGTGTAAGGAGTGGGTGCGAGGGCTGCCATCAGCCTCCCAATAGTTCTGTTTTCCCGGGGTCTCTAGAGCTGGGGCATAGCAGGTCGGGGTCGTGGGGTCAAGACTGGCAGGGCAGGGAAATAAAAAATAAACTTACAAGGCAACTAGGATGAAAAATTTTGCACCTCACCTGCTTTGATGCTGGAGCTTAAGTTCCAGTTTTGCCTCTCGTTGGAGCAAAGTCTGGGGAGTTTGGCGTGAAGGAAGCCGCTGAACTTCACTTTCTGCTTCTGATTAAGTGCTGCAGTGTGTTTTCCTTCAAGCTATAGTTAGTGAAAGGGAAAAAAAAAAATCACCAAGTTGGGCTGAAAAAAGGCCCGGCAGAGGACTGGTCATTTAAGCCTCTCTTTACTATCTGGTATCCTTAAATTTCCTTCCGAGCACAACCAGTGATGCTTTTTATGATCAATCCTTTGGGTCGGGGTATTTGCTCAATAGAATCCAGACAAATAAATGCGAAGAAAAGCATCCTGCTTTAAAAGAAGGAAACAATTAAACCTCCTACTTTGTTATTTACAGTAACTACCTTTTTTGAACAATTGTAGAAGTTCGAATGAAAGTAGCAGTGTGAAGAGGGAAATGTGGGAACTTTCATTTGTCGAGACTTTGCATTTCTTCTGCTTTATAGCCATCAGAAAGGAGATTGTTGTGCATTCTATTAAATACTGCCAGTATGATTAATTTAAAGGGTTACATTTTATTGAACCCTGGTGTAGATGTTCTTTGTCAACTCACATTCACTGCTAGTTAGAGTGTGTGTCGCATTTATCAAAACTTTCTGGAGCCCCTCTCACCTCATTAGCATGTGAATCTCTATTGAGCAGTTAATGTCCGTTACAGCGAGAGTGCTCAATTCTTGTTTTCAATAAGCCAGTTGTAAAATGTCAGACTGTCACTTACAATATAAAAAAGCAAAAATGATGGTATTTGTAAAAATGTTATCACCTCATAAAAACAAATTGTAAAGACATGAAAGTGATCTTGGTATGCTTTGCTTTCAGAAGTGAGTTAGTACAGCTGCTTTAAATACCAGTTGTCTGGATTCCCACACTTTCCTACCAATGGAGAGGTTTACACAAGCATAATTTAAGTTACAATTACCCTAATTAACATCTCATTTGCATAAATTGTTGAAGTCAAAACAACAAAGAATTGCTTAAGAAGCTTAACCCTATTTGTCCAAAATAAAGAGATGAGTTTTCACTTTGCAATCAAAATTGGCAGGTTCATTATGTCGGAGTGAGAATACAAACTGAAGTTATACTATTAATTAATACTTTACATTTTTATGATCGGGCTGTGCTCTTCCTAGTTGCAAGATTTCAAGATGTCCTGCTCTTTCTATCAGAGGTGCAGAGCTGTCAGGTGGGGAGTCCGTGGGGCATTTCTGGACTTGGTAAAACCCAGCTCTCCATCCCTCACCCCTCTCCTTTCCATACATGGGCAAACCCTGTCTTACTCTGTGCCGGCTGGGATGGAGACTGGGAAGGAGATCACAACCAGTATGGGCTGAAAGCTCTCCTCCTGGGAAGGAGGGCCTGTAAAATGGTGTTAAGCCAAGTGACAGCAGTGACAATAGTGATGATGGGCAGAGAGACCCTCTGTCCTCCTGTGTCAGGGCTGGCCACTCCACCTGTCTTCTCAAAGTGTTTGCAGACTTTCCAAGGCCACAGAAAAACGTTGGCCTTTATCTTGAAATACAGAAATGCAGAGGAAGAGAAGTGCGGAATAAAGTTTTGATACTATTTATGTAGTAAAAAAACAACGAATCTTCTAGTTACAGCTTTAGGGCATTGGTTTAGAGGAGCTTCCAGTGCTTGTGGGTAAGTCCTGGTCCTGGTCTCCTTTGACCATCTGACTCCTGGTCGCTGCCCCCAAAGAGGATTGTCAGGGCTTAGGCCAAAGCTGCTGAAGACAAGGGGAATCTTTCCCTTGGACACTTACTACTCGGGGTAGATTAAAACTGTTCCGCCGGCCAATCCTGCCACTTTGCTGTAATTAAATATTTGCTGAAAAAAAATAGCATTTTATGTGCCTCTGCCAATGCATGTGTGCAGAGCAGCACGTGAGAAGTTGACATGGGCAGTAGATATAGTGCTGCTCGGGGTCTTTAGCAGGGATGGGGTGCGGGAAGCTCGTTAGCCCGTGGGGACGGAGCGTGGCGCAGGGTTTTGATCGGCTGTCAGGTGCCCGTGCTAATGAAGCGTTCCCAGTCGCCGGGGCCATATTTTCCTTTCCTGTATTATCTCGTTGCAGCTTCATTAGCTAAGTCAGAGTGAATGTGCATTAGTCCAATAAAACTCTTCCTGCATCCCCATGATTTAGCATCCCCTCCCGTCGGGGCCCTCTGGACGCAGACTATCCGCCGGCAGCTGCGAGTAGGTGCCGATCGATTGAACCGGGTCACGCCTCGAGTTCGGTTTTGAACTTGAGGTACCGAAAAGCTTTGCAAAGCAAAGATCCCAGTGAACTTCTAACTGGGAACCAGCTGAACCAAAGACAGATCTCGCCTCCTGGTTTTGCAGAGTCTGTTTGAGAGCTGGCATTCGAATTCAGCGGGTGAATTTAGCGCTGCGCTCTCCTTTTTTTTTCCCCATGAGCCGGTGATTACACAGGATACGGCGCTTACGCTCTGATCATGAATGAATCTGCCAGTTCTACTACAGTACTCTTTATAAAATAACAAGGCTTACCAGGTGGCAAGAATTGCATAATTGAATTGGACTGAATCCTGGTTTTCCCAACCCAGAGTGGTTACACTTAGAAGTAAATTACAATTAAAAGAGACAGAATGTTTCCATTGTATTAAGAATCCTTAATAGCAAACTTTTCATCCATAAGGCTTCCTTCTCTTCGTGAAGCGTGAGAGAAATTGCTGTATGTGTCTAACTCCCATTAACACTAATGGGAGCCACGTACATAAATCCCCACGCGGCGGTGGCAGAACAGACCCCAGATGCCTTTAAAGAGGCAAGTGCTTGTAGGGGATGAATAGAGGCACACGAGTCTGTTGGTCCCTGTAACATCTGCTCTGGAAATGTGTAAGGGCTCAGTCTGAGGTGTGGGTTTTTGGAGAGTCTTCTTGAGTTTCACCCAGAGCTGAGTTGTGACAGCAGCTCTCTGCGCCTTCAGCCGGGCTCTTCCTCCAGGGCACTGGGAGGAAACAGATCCTTAAAGTAGATAGGAAGATGCCACGGACAGATTGGAATGCCACTAAAACCACTATTCATTTTAGTGCTCCAGAAAGTTAAAAAAACCCAAACCAACAACTGGCACTGTTTGCCAAGAGTACCCGAGCTCCTCAAGTTGTGCTCACCACTTCCTACCCCTTGGAGAACGGGGATATTGAGAACATCTGTCTTCAAATGCAATAAGAAGAGGATAGTCCCCTTCCTTCCCAAGGACCTTCGGGTTTCCCTGCCTCTTAATTTCTTATTCCCTTTCTCCCTGGGAGGCCTGTCAACAGCAATCCTCATCCAGCTGTGCAGGTCAGAGGCAATTCCTTCAGCCATCCCAAAGGGCCAGGGACCAGCCTTCCTGTCCCAGCCCTGCCCTGAGCAGTCAGGCATGGGGGTCCTTCAGGCCTTACACAGTTCACTCACGGAGGGGAAGGTGCAGATACAAACCTCATTTTTATTCAGACCCTGGTTCTTCACAAACTTTCCTATCTGCTCTTCTTGATGGTGATGCGATGCCACTGTCACCTTGCCATTAGGGCTAGGTAATTAATAGCTGCCTAATAGAAGGGAATGGAGTTACTCAGCAAAATAAATGGCTTGTGCTACAAGGGAAAGCACTAGAAAGTAAAGCAGAGCTGGAATGTGTTTAGCGGGGGGAAAATTTCTGCTTGCCCTTCATTAGGAGAAGCTCCAAAGAAATGTAAAGTGTGATCACATTAATCAGAAGACCTGGCATCATGCAATATTCTTCTTTGTTACTTGGCATAGACTGTGTGGTGTTAAATGATTTAAATTACACGTTTACCTGCCGTGGGGTTTTTTTTTTTTGGTGCGTTGATATTTAATGAATACTGCTGGTTGTCTTTGAGCATTGGTCTTTGAGCAGTTGAACATACGGGCTGGTGAAGGGTTGAATGCAACCCCTATTTTCTGGCTGATGAAATCTGTTCTCTCGTGGACTCCCAGCATGGACAGGCAGAAGGGAGCAAGTTTTGAGTGTGTTTGTTGCAATCAAGGCTCTGCAAAATAAGAATGCATTCTGGGTCCTTTTCTTTCTGCTGTTTCTCTCTGTCTTTCTGTCTGTTTTGCACATAGCCTTTCATAGGCCATTTAGTGTAGTCCATGACTGACATCGGTGAGAAGCCCTTGCAGGTACCTGGCTCTCACACCCGGCCCTTCCTCAACGCTTTTCTCATGGCTCACTTTTTTGAAGATGAGCCCAGTCCCACGAAGAACATGACAGCTCTCATTGCACCTCCACTGCAGCAGTTTTAACCACTATTGTAGTTGTGAAACGGCCACAAACTACCTACGACTAGTCAAAGACCAGCTGTGTTTTCCTAAGGTCTACTTTGAACAAGTTGCAGTCATTTCTTTCCGGCTCTTTAGAAGCCCTGACTGACAAGAGCATATATAATGTCAGGAACACCTTTATGTGCTTCTTTCTGTCCTGGTGCTGTAGTGTAATTAGCAGGTTCAGACTCGCTCGTGCTCTTTTCAAATGCAATTCTTCTTGGGGAAAGAAATTAAACCAAGGGATGATGTAGCTTTTCGCAGCCACTCAGATGAAAGTAAGTGGTGGTTACAATTATTCAAAAGTACTTAGGGAAGTATTGAATATGGTAATCTTTGCTAGGAGAAAGCTCTGGACCGGTTAAAGCACGTGGCTGGAAATGTGCAGGGGTTGGGTCCCTTTCCAGCTCCACCACAGCCTTTCTTTGTGGCCTTGGGCAAACTGTTTAACTGGTTCTGTAATGGTACGGTTCGTCAGGAATTAGAGTGGGAGCGCCGCTCCTTCTTTTCTTCTTGCTGTTTGTCTGCTTCAGATCTGGAAGTTGCCAAGGCACAGACACCGTGTCGTTGCACAGTGCCCGGTCCAGCCGCAGCGCAGATACCGATCTTATCGCCCTTACTGTTGTTCTTGGCTTGCAGAAGACACTTCCCAACCTAGGTCAGACCACATAACAGCGATGTAGGAACTGATTGAAATGCAGCAAACTATAAAACTGTCTGGGATATTCAAAAATGAAAGTAGATGACACCCACTCCCCCCCGCTGCCCATCTGCTCAGCCGGACGTTGTGCCTGGGATAATGCTGTCCTTGTTCTCCTGAACACGGCAGTGCTTTCTCTGCTGGAGGGGCTGGGGCCATTCCTGCCCGCGCGTCCACATGCACCTGCAGAAACCCTTGAGATTTCCAGTGCCTTTTGCTACCGACATGGCTTTTTGGAAAGGAAATCTATCAAAGGGCTTGGAAGAAGGATAATTTTTGATGAGTGAGTGGTAGGACCCGAGCCTGTTGTTGGGTTTCAGAAACACTCTTGAGATTTGCTCTCCCTTGGCATGTGCATAGAAAGTCACCTCATGATTTCTCAATAAGAAATGTTGGCTTTAGATCACCCAGAGCTCTTACTGAGCAGATAAGGACCATTATCTCTGGCTTTGATACATGTACTTACACTCTCTTTGTTCAAAATAGGTGCAGCATACAGCCCAGGGGTAGCTCCTGGGTCCATGCTGCTCGACTGCTTGAGTGTCTTGTGTAAAATCTGACTGGCAAATGTAAAGGAGGAAAAGAAAACTATGGTTTATCATGTGGAGGAGGAAGAGAGGGCTCGTATGCAGCATGGGGCATTATCAGGGTAACAGTGCTCCGGGTTTGCCCTTCCCAGAATAGGGTGTGAGATAGTTACAGGCATGATGTGATTGATGCAAGAAGAGAAACTCAAAAAGGAGGGTCCCTGATGGGACAGTCTTGGGGACCACAGTGGGGTGCTGCTTTTTCCTGACTCCAGTTTCTCACCAATCTCTAGAGCTCTTGGCCACGCTGTTTTCTGTGTTTCAGTAGAACTGGTGACTCCTTTTGCTGTGGGTGCCATCTCCCCAGTGTCACTGGAGAGGTTATAGCTTTAACAGGGAAGAAAAGCAAATTACTGTAGGGTGTCCAGAGACCAGCCTGTTAGGAACAGCCAGACTTGAAAAAAAAGGGTAAGGGGAGCAAGTGGATCTCCTAGGAAATAGCCACCAAAAAAATACCTAACTTGAGGTTTTGTTGAGTTTATTTAAAGAAAAAATTAATAGTGGTCTTCTCCTCTTGTGGAACCATATTCACTTTGCTATTAACACTTAACAACAGTGAGGGCTCTTGGTAGGAGGAACATCCCCGTAATGCCGTTCTCCCAAGCCAAAGAATTTGCATGACCAAAAGGGATGTGTATCATCAATAAACTGTTTACAGTAGACTTAAATTATATGATGAGCCATATAACAGCAGTGAATATATCATATCGCAAGCCCCTGCCAACCATGCATGACTACTATTTGCTTCTCCTCAGGCGGTAAACAAAGTTTTCAGCTGACCTACTGTTTAGTAGAAGTGCACTGAAACAGAGATAAGCAGTGCTGCTCGGAACGCTGTAGTGGAATAAAATCTGGCATAAATTTGCCTAGAAAGTAGAAGGAATGCATGAAATATTATTTCTTAGTTCACATGCAACTTTTCTGCCAGCACACCATGTTATATTGCATTGCTAATAAAAGGGGGTTTATTCCCCCTTCTGGAAGGGTTCCTATTCCAATCGGGTGGTCAAGGCAGCACATATCATATGAATATCAAATTCTTTAAGATGAAGCGTGAACTAAATATTCTAAATTAATGACCTGAAGGAACACACGAAGCACCCCGTATCGTATTGAAATGCCTCGAGATTCCCACTGGATCCAGCAGGACTTGGGAGCAGCCCTGCTGACTTCAGGGTGAAGGGTTTAATGTAACGCAGGAAGGCACATCTGGGTTCCCAGAATGGACCTAGACTTCACCTGTGCTTGAAAATGGGATGTCTGGGGCTCTGCAGATTTGTGTAACACTTTGGACTAATTTTCCAGTGCCTAATGGGAACGTTGTGCATCGCAGACGGTTGTTTGTTTGTCTGCCTGCTCCGAGCCTCCCTCTTACCCTATTTATATACGAACACATGCAAAAAATATGAGTTAAAGAAAAATTTCAACCATATGTAACATACATGGAGATTAGTGACAGTAACAGTGAATTCATTGTGGTTTTGGCAGTCAGGACACCATCCAGGCCATATTTTAGAGTTTTAGACAAATCCACATGTATTCCAGAGATTGCTGTGGATTTTCAATATGTGTGGCTCATTAGATACGCAATCTGCCTGCTATTCTCTCCTGTCACACAAAGCTGATGGCAGCAAACTGGCATCTTGGAGATGTTGGTAGCACTACAGATTTTAGCATTAATGCCAGCCTTGGGCATCCTGGAGCTCCGCACTAGCTCTTGAGCGGCGCTGCCGATGGCCCCACGTCTGGGAGAGCGTGGATGAGCACGGAGGAGAGGGCTGCTCCTGGTTCGGTTACTGGTTTGCTTGCAAGCTAAGTGAGATGATTAGAATCTGTCTCGTGTCCCAACTCACCATTCTTAAAGAAGGAAACAGTCGAAAGCTTGCCAGCCCCGAACTCAGATTTTGCTTTTTCCGGGCCTGTCACCGCAGCACGCTGACCAAGCGACAGCTTTTGTGGGTTGTTTTTCTTTTGTTGCAGCTTGAAAATACTTTTAGTAGGGGCTGACAACTCAGCATAAACCGCTTCTCAGACTCGTGAATTTTTTCAGATTCATAAATTCTTCTCGGATTCGTGATTTTTCCCTCAAACCTTAGCAGCTCCATATCCCTGTGAAGATATAGAGCTCGTGCTAGCAGCATGTAGACACTTGCAGCGTGCAGAACTGGGGGTTTGGTTCCTATAAAAGTGCTCAGCTCCTGTCTAAGCCCGTCCGAGTTCAGGCGAGGCTACGTTCGACGCGGGGCCGAGCGCTTAAATATAGGTGAAGGCAATTCTGGTCTGCTAATTTCAGCAGAATGTTTCAAACAAAGTGTTACTGTTTAATCTGGGCACATGACGGGTGAATGAATGTTTGAATGAAATGACATAATTGTTGGTTAGCCTGTATAATTTGGAGAGCGTTCGCACAAGTTTAACTCTCTCTGGAGGCAGGGGATCCTCGGTGCGGGTGGGGAAGCGCCTTCCCTGAGGGCAGAGGGTGGCCAGATCCTGTCTCCCTTTGCACATACCAAGCTTTTGAACGATGGGCTGTGACTGGCTTGGCACCACGTTTCATTTCTGGAGTGTCGGCCTTAACCCCTCTCCTCCCATCGTATATGATATTTAATGCGTCATCTTTGTTTTAAACAAACAATACACAAGCTGTTGCTGGCAGTGGTGGGAAGCTGGTGGTCCATCTGGAAAGCAGGGAGATAGATGAGGGGAAAAAAAATAAAAAAAGAAAATTAAAACTGTTTAGGGGTGTATTTGCATGTATAAAACCCTGGGATGGGAGCAGGGTATTTAATAGCCTTTTAAAAAGCAGTTTGAAGACAGGGGAGATTCTTTGTCTGTAAAGGAGTCTCTCAGTAATGGACATTATCTGTGCAATAAAAACATGGGGTTTAAGCAAGGCAAAGCTGTGAGCCCATACCCTTAACAAAGTTATTTGTTATTCCTGCTGCATCAAATCCATTCACTCTAAAATTAACCATTTTGCCTTGATGAAAGTTCAGAAGAGTATAAAATTAACCTGTAATGCAGCTTATTAATTAAACCAGTGGCCAAATAGCTATTGCAGTGTAAGGGGCTGTGCAGGATGGTTCCAAGCTGGCTTTCTGGCTGACTGCTCCTGTCATTCCCAAAGACAGAGCACCCCACCTCAGCTTGCCACTGCCCAGCATGCGTCCAATATGCCATTTAAAACTTTGATTATAACCAGAGGAAAGTTCATTGAAACCAGAAAAAGTTAGCAAAGAATTAATCTTTCCTGCCATCTTGGGTTCCCTCTCTCCAGAACCCAGGCAGATGTTTTGCAGTCTCTGCATGCACAGGGCGCTCGGATCCTATTTACACAGGTCGGGTTTTTTCCTCCATCCTTCCCGCTCTTTGCTCCCCAATGACACGTTTTGCCTTGGCTTTGGAGATTCTCCACCACTGCTAAGGGCTTCCTGGCGACCAGGAGCCACCCTTTTGGAAGAAGAGTATTTGTAAATTAAACTCTTTAATGCGTGCAGCAGTTTTGCTGCCGTGCTTGGGGACCAGGGGGCTGAGTGGTTTTGGGGAGCAGGTCCCCAGAGTGGGAATGCAGAGCAACGCCGTCGTCTCGGTCTTGCCAGGCCTGGGGGGGGGGGGGGGGGGGGGGGGATGTATGGAGCAGGTGTTTGCAATTTAGGGAATTTGCCGTTCCTGGGGAAATGGGTGGAAAAAGGAGGGTTGGGAACAGAGTGAAAAGGCAGCGGGAACAAGGCTGGCATTATCCACGCCGCTCCCAGCCCGAGCCCCGCTCCGAGCCTGCGCCCTGCCTGGCTTACAAAGCTGCATCTTCCACCATGAGAAAGGACCTCAGTAAATGAGCGGGCAAAAGACCCGAGTGAGGAAGGATTTTTATCCTCTTTTTTTTTTTTTAATATATATAAAACCGAGGCTCACCGAGCAATCTGACATCACTGCAAATCCTGCTCAGAAATATATGTGCTCTGCTTTAATGACAGCACATAGAGTACTGCTGAGATAGTGGAAAATTTTACAGGGAGTTTTGCTTAAGAAATGGCTTTAACTCAAGTTACCTGTAGAGTACAGTGTCATATGGAAACACTTAGGGAGCTGTGGAAAACTTTCTGAAATACAGTGGAATTTATCTAGCGAAGCGTTTCGCATAGGAGGGGAGGAATATGGATTACAATGGAGTCAGGAAAGAGAGGGCTATTGAGCGCTGGGAGACGGGCCACTCGCAGCCCAACCACCGCAGATGAAAAGTACATATGTAACCGGGGGGGAGCATTCCTGAACCGCCGCGTCTGGGATACATTTCGACTATTTGCCATGCACGTAACCTTGTTATAGAAACCAGAGTCCAATAACCTTAAAAAGATGGACGGTAAAAAAAAAAAAGAAAGGTGCAAGGAAGCAGATCTGCTTCCAGATTTGCACGCCCGGGGCCTGCCGTGGGGGTAGGAGCGGTGAAAGGCGGCGCCGGGGGGCGAAGGGGGCCCCTGTTGTCGGCAGCCTGTGTTGTTCACCGTGGGGATGGATCTTGATGGAGCTGGAGCTTTGGGATGGGATGGCCCTGGACCACTCTGTGGCCAGTGGGAGCATCCATAGTGTGCCCAGCGGCAGAGCCCTGCTGAGGAGAGACAGCGTTTTGTGCCGTGGGGTGGCCCGGGAGGCTGGGAGAAGGATGGGGAGGAAGCAGTGGTGTTTTCAAGTGCATTTCGTTATATATTTGCTCCCTAAATGCTTATGGCACTGGTCGCCAGAGCATCTGGGCACTTCACAATAATTAAAACTGACAAATCCATAAACAGTAAACAACAGGCTACCCACTCGGGCAGCCAAAAACCCACTACTGCATAAGCTCAATAGCTGCACCCATCTGCCAAATAAAATCCTCTCCACTGCCTCCTCTTGTCTGCGAAGGCCAGGGCAGAGCCAACCCCTTCCCCGCTGTCACCCCACGGCCGGGCACAGCCCGACCCCCTTCCCCAGCCTCAGGCGTCCCCAGGGCTTCAGCCTGGCTTTGGGAGCAGCAGCAGTTTATTTTTAATGTATTTTTCTCTTTATATTTTTTTTTAATTCCCCACCACAAAGTGGCAACAAGTAATGACACCCTTTTCCTTCTGACTTCTTGGCCCGCTAACCCTTTCGCAACACAATGGGAAGGCAACCGCCTCGCACCCAGGGGAGGGGATTTAATGACTAGAAAATAAAGAGAGCGAATTTACTTGGAAAAACTGTGGAATTGAAAGTTCTGGACCAAACACGCATCACTGATGCATAACATTTTTGTTAATTGGGTCTTAACAGGTTTGTGAGTCAGGCTGTAATTATTGTAGAAATGGGTCACCCCAGGCAGTGCCAGCCGCGCGTCCTGCCGCTGCGGGAACTTTCGCCTAGTTGTAAAACTCCTTCTAGACGCGAGTTTCCTCCGCTCCGGCAAAGATCCCGGGCTGCGGGGCAGCGACGGCCCCCGTGCCGAGCCCACGGGCCTCCGGGCCGGGCGTCAGGCGCCGGGCTGCTCCCTGCAGACCCCTCCTGGTGTGGGAGGGCCGGGGCAGCCGCGTCCCGCTCCGCTGGCGATGGAGAAGCATCTTATCACGTGCCAAACTCCCTCCCCCTTTCTCCTGCGCTATTGTTTTTACTTCTGATTTTTTCACGTGTTTTCCTGACCTGCCAGAGGCACTAAATCTTCCTAATGCCTCCCTGCCCTCTAATCACAAAATGGGCTGCGGGAAGTTTTCTTTTTTTTTTTTTTNTTTTTTTTTTTTTTTTTTTTTTTTTTCTTTTTGGACGAAAACGAGATTAATTGAAATACAAAAAAAAAGGCACCCAGCTCTGGTAAATCTTTTCTCCTCTTTGCACAGCGACTGCTCTCTGCTCAATCCACCTTTGCTTTCCAGTGCAGAAGTATCTCCACGCAAGCAAAAGTCTTCTAACTGCTTGTAAAGCAACCGAGATATTATCTCTCTAATTAGCAGCTGGAAAAAAAATAAATGAGAGATCAATTAATGCTATAATTAAAAACAGTGCCTTTAGATGTGTTGTTTGCGGTGAGCGAATGCTTACTCTGACAAGAGCCGTGCCGTGTTTCTCCCCAAAAAACTTGGAGCAGGAGCCCTCTCTCCAGCTGCAGCAGGAGGGACCTCAAGGTGTTCCTGGCAGCAGAGCCCACCCCAGGGTGCTGGGGAGCTCG